>NW_022046138.1:5000-74559 GCF_001654015.2 Drosophila navojoa | reverse complement strand
TCTCTCTCTCTCTCTCTCTCTCTCTCTCTCTCTCTCTCTCTCTGTCTCTCTCTGTCACTCCGTCCGTATGTCTCTCTATTAATTCACCTATTCGACATTTCGTTTGTCTTCTTGTCTCTCCTATTCATATACGTCACTCTTCGTCTTACTCTCTTACCCTTTCTGTCTCTATTTTGTCCATCTCACATTTTCTCTTCCTCTCCCCCGCTCTGCCTCACTCCTTTTCATTGCAACATTCACATTCTTTCTGTCCCATCTGATAGCTCATCCTCCCTAGGCTGTGATTAATCTAAATTCTGATCAATACAAAGTCCTCCTTGTCAGATCTTCAATATTCTATGGCATATCATCATAATTGGCTCTATTCAATCAATTCATGTAGCTGGACTAGATCGCAACATTTGATATTTTGCACAACTATTTGAACTTTAAGTTCTGACCATGACCTAGATGGAAAATGCTGTTCGAGCTTATAAAAGCATTCCGATTAGATTGTTTCAATATGGATTGACAGCTGCTAAGGCAACAAATCGACATTTTGTTGACTTAATCAAGTCAAACAAAAGCGGACGTTACAGAGCTGAGCCGGGCTGGGCTGGGCTGAGCTGAGCTGAGCTTCGTCTTAATGTAATGTCCACACACTCACACACATGCACTTAATTTATAAGTGTGTGGGTGGGTGTGTGTGTGTGTGTGAGTGTGTTCGAGAGCGTGTGTGTGTGTGTGTGTGTGGTTGAAAGTGGCGTCATAAAAACAATGGCATCACCACATCAGAGCAACGCGTCGAGCGGAAACCAGCTAAAAGGCCACGCAGTGAAAGCCAGATACAGGCAACACACACACACACACACACACACACGCACACACACACGCACGCACATACATAGATGCCAGCCAGAGACAATGAAGCTTTGCCACCGAGACCGAGTGCAAAAGTTACGCCAACAACAACAACAAAAAGGACAACTTTATGGTCATGTCTTGGTGACAACTCGTCGTTGTTGTTGTAGTTTTTTATTTTATTTATTTTACTTTTTTGTTTTTGTTTTTTCATGACGCCAATGATGAAGGCAATGATACTATAAAATAAAGTATTGCATATGCCAAGGCTAAATACGTTTTCACAAAAGTTAAGTTGAACAAGAAGAAGCAGCAGAAAAGGAGCAACACGAAAAAGAAGCAAAAACTACAGACGAGGGCTAACCCACGCACAAAGCCAGGCCATGAAAAATTCAAGACGAAATTCAAATGCTATAAAAATTGATTTCGATATGCAGAATTTTTGCAAGAACTTAAATGTGAATATTAAAATATAAAATAAGAATAAAAACTTAATAATAATAATAATAATGTATATTTATATTATTATACTGCAAGCCTTTTCTAACTAATCGAACTGACCTCGGAACATAACTGTTTGATGAATTTGCACTACGAACAGAGCTGCTAAATGCTCTGCATATAAGTCGCTCTCCCTTTGACTCGCTCTCTCTCTCTCTCTCTCTCTCTCTCTCTCTCTACTCCTCTCTCCTGCTCTCTTTTGTTGCCGCTTCTCGCCCATTGCTTTTTGTTTATGAATGCAATTTGATTTCTTTTTGGGTCAACGAATGTTGCTCATTTGACATTTTTCACTGATTTCAAGTTGGAGCACGATATACATATGTATGTACATACATATATATATGTATATATGTTTTTATATGCATACATGTGCATGTATCTAGGTATATATGCACGTATGTATGTATTTGCGTCTATCCTATATGCCTGTGCGTGTGTGTCTGTTAATGTATGTATTTATAAATGTGTGAAAGTTTATCCTGACGCCTTGGCTATTCCCGGCCGCAGGCTAGGCATTAATGTGTCCATGTGTATGTGCGTGGACGTGGGCGTGTGTGTGTGTAACAGCTTTGGCTAACAATTTTAATTTCTTGACTGCTTTTATCGCATTTTGGTATTCGCTCTATATAACGGAATGTGGAATCATGCAAGGAATGCGACTAATGTGTGTGCGTGTGTGCTTGTGTGATTGTGTGTGTGTATGCGTGAATATAATTCTGAAGTGAAATCCCACAAAACAATAACAACACTAAGACGCTTCCGTGTCCTTGTTTCTGTATGTGTGCATGCGTGTGCGTGTGTGTGTTTGCGTGAGTGCCAAAAACAAAGGGAAGAAGAATGGCAAAACAAAGCCCAGCGAAGCATAACGGCACACCACAACAGCAACTCTAATACACTGCACTACAGGATCTCCAGGCGCAAATGAAAGACAAACAACAACAAATTATAAAATTAATTATTTTATTTCTATCTACTTTACTTTTCTACGGAGCTCTATTTATATTAAATACAAAGTTCATATATGTATGTATGTACATATGTACATATATGTACTTTATATAAAAATATAAAATGTCTACAAATAATATACATACATATGCACATATATGTATGTCAGTTATAATAAACCAACATATTATTTATGCCTTGTTAATATAAATTTGCTATATGCATGTATTTTAATTTTTTTTATTGCAATCAAAAAACTCATAAATAAACCGAAATAAAAAGAATATACATATGTATGTACATATGTATGTATTTTCTATTTTGCTTCACTCAAGTCGCTAAAAGAGTTAAGAAAGAAAAAATATATATATAATAAATGGTAAAAATTTGTAGTGTAATAAATATTGTACATGACAAATGTGGGATGGAAGCGGGAGCAGAAAGAAGAAAAAATTCCAACGTTTCTTATTCTCATTATGCGTTTGCAAACAAAAACAAAAGAAATGCAAAGCTCTTAGAGCCGAAGCTGAAGACTTATGCCTTGATTGTTTGCGGCTTATGTACGTGGCATTACCCTTTAATGCAGATTAATAAGCGGCTACGCACACACACTCACACACACACACATACTCACACGACATGCACAGCTCGTAAACAGAAGGCGTATGTACATAAATAATTGTTGAACTTTCATAATTTTCATGTTAGCGAGGGTTCGCTTTCGGAACTTTGTGAACTTAATGATAATGTTGCGATCGCATATCTCAGAATTGTTTATTTAATTTTGCAATACTGTGTAGTCTAGAGTACGAAATTATTTTAAAGTAATCTACAATAGTAAATATGAAATGGCCAAATTGCTGAGTATATAAGAATAGTTTGCTCCCTACAGGGTAGCTGTAAGTCGACTACATGCGACTAACCTCTTGCTGCTGGTTTCTTGTCTGTTTAACGAAGATACATAAAAATACATAGAAGAGTGAGTACATACATTTATACATTAATGCATACGTACATACATACAACTACATACATATGTATATCTTTGTCTGTATGTCTGTTTGTTTACATACTTGTAGAAAGATAGCAATAGAGACGCCAGCGTTGACGTGTTGAGTGGCGCAATTTGTATTTCTTGTGCCCGCAGAGGCTGCATGCTCCAAATTTCAAGTGCTGCACAATTTGCAATTGTTTGGCCAAACAATTTGCAAAAAAACAACAGCAACAGCAACAACAATAAGAATAATAACAACACAGACATGAAATAGCATAACACAACACTAAAGCAAGAAACGCGGCATTCTGAAGACAGCAAGTAACGGGATTAGTGAATGACCGACAGAGAAAGAGAGAGAGAGAGCAGCGGGCCATTGGTGGTGAGTTTACAAAGTTGATGGCACCACCGACGCGACGCGTCGTCCGTTCACAAAGTACTCCACTTACAAACGCAACGCTAGCGCATCCCCATGCTGTTCACCTAGAAAACGCGTAGAATGCCAGACCCCAAAAAAATGGTAACAGCAATAGGTAAACATAAAATGAGAACACTCAACTGGAAGCTACCCTGGACACAACATTCAACTACTTTAACGAATTTATGAAAAATATATGTACATACATATGCACATATATTGATGGCATGTTTGGGGTTATCCTCTTCTTCTTCTTCTTCTTCTTCTTTGTGTGTATAAAAGTTGACTTTTGAGAAATTTGAATACCATCAAGATGCAAGCTAATGCTCTCTGTCATATGCATATCCATACGACATACCCATTTTACTTTGAAATTTCAAAGGATATTTTAAGTGAAAACAACAACAACAGCAACAGCAACAGCAAAGCCTGCACAAACAAAATCCGCTACACTCGCCACACAGTCGCCGCAGGGGCGAGAGAAGTGACGACGACTTTGTCGTTGTCGACGCTTGGCAGCTTTGACATTTGCATAGAAATACATGTGTATACTGTACATGTGCATGTGTCTGTGCTGAGTCTCTGTGTGTGTGTGTGTGTGTGTGTGTGTGTATAGAGAGAGTTTACCAATAGATGGTAAAGTAAAGGCAAAAGCATGACGACGGTCGAGTCGAGAGGAGGACAAAAAACCGAGCATCAGCATCCCCGCCGGTAAAAAAAAAAAAAAAAAAAAAAAAACAGAAAAGAAATCCTTCGAAGTTTTAGCAAAAGTTGGGGTTGTCAGACTGTTGGCGTGCGTAACTCTCTCTCTGTTGATGTGTGTGCGTGTTTGTATAGAAGCATCGTCCTCATTGTCGTCCCCAAAAATAACTAACCCCCAAATCGCGTGGCCGTTGTTAGTCGTCGCACTTCGAATACTCCGTTATTTTTGCCATACGTTTGAAGCGACCCTCGTTCATACAAAAGCGCAGAGCAAAGCAGAGCATAACCAGCCGCCCGCTCGCCCGCTCCCACAATCAATTGGCAGCTGCCGCGTCAGCCATTTATCTATTTTTAGCACATTTTGGCGTATGTTATATGCTTTACTTTATGTACTTAGATACATACATGTGTACATATGTATGTATTTATGTATGTATACATATATGTACATACATATTCCTTCGACGGTTTAATTACCACCTTCGCTTGTTAATTTCAGTGTCGCTATTTAGATCAACGCTAATTCTTTTAACAATTTCCACACTTATTTGTGGGTCAACTGGATTGCATTTCAACTACAATTCCTCTCGCTAATGCACACATACATATGTACACATGCAAGTATGTAGGTTTGTACCTAGTATGTATGTATGGCAAAAGTATTTTGTGTAGAATTCCCCAAAATTGTCACAAACTGTTGACAACAAAATTCGAGTTTGAAACTAACAGTTTGAAGGTCACCGTTGCAGTTGCAGTTGCAGTTGACAATTTATATATACTCTTCTCCCAGTAGCCCATTATAATTTTATGCTGAAATCTGGAATTCATGCAATTCGTTTTACACATTTTCTTGTTATGCAAAAATTCAATTCATGAAATTTATTTTAAGCTTCATTTTATTTCAGCTTCATGCATAGCTATTAAGCGTCTCTAACATTCTTTTCAATTGTAAATCTAATGCATTTTAATGCATCCTTTGCATAGGACGTGATTTGCATACATACATACATATGTATGTACATATGTATATAATAGTATGCTAATCTTGCGGCTGGCTGGCTAATGCGAGTTGTTGCTTCACTCAAGTCAGCATGGACTCAATTTCGGTTTTCATCTCTCGCTTGTTTATTATGCATTGTCTGCCATTTTGGCAAAACTACAAACTAAACAGTAAATGTTGCCAGAACCGTTGGTATTATATATGTATGTATGTATGTATAGAGCAAATGAGTTCATGAGTGCTTTTTGGCTAAAGTAGATGCTCGCTATAAAGATATTGAAAAAATAATAAAGAACGCATGTAAACATAAAAATATGAGATAAATACATACATATATTTTCCTTAGATAATATACATATGTATGTATATAAACAATTTTTCGTTCAAGTTCATTTGATCTTCCAATAAAATCATTTCATATTTTTGAAAAGAATCCCGCGAGAAATTTTTATTGTGCCCATGCTGTCATCACAACTGTATAAGACTTCAATATAAGATCTCTTCGTGTCGTAAACCAAGGCAGCTTCAATATAAGATCTTCTACCGATCTATTCCAAGGAAGCTTTCACTGTACTTACATACAATACATACGCATATTGTACATGCAGTCACACACACACATCCACATAAGTTTGTGTAAGAATTCAATATAAGAGTTAATTCATACCGCAATTCGTTGCCAGCGCCCCGCTGGCTGCCGCCGCTGCGGTACAGCGTGTCAATGTTGTGGTTACGCTTCTTCTTCTTCTTGTTCTGCTTCGTCTTCTTGTTGTATGTGATTGACAAAAACTACAAGGTTCCGTTGCTTGATATTCGTCTTTCACTTTTGTCTTTTTCTTGTTATTATTATTTTTATTTTTTATTTTTTTTTTTGCTTTGCTGCTTTTTTTGTGTCTTCACTAATTTTATTTGTCTAATTGCTTAGCTACTCTGGTAGCACTCCACTGCACAAGAAACAAAAATAATAAAAAAAAAAATGTAAATGTAGCGGTTGTTGTTGCTGCTGCTGCGGCATGTATATTTATTATTAATTCGTGTTACAGTTTAACAACAAACACACACACGCAGACATATACATAGATAAAGAGCGTAGTGTTGGTAAGATTTCACTTTTGCGCTGCCGCTGTTTCAGCTGCTGCTGCTGCTGCTGCTGCTGCCGCTGTGGACTGCACGCACGAAATGAACTTTCACGCCGACCGCAAAGCTGCCAGCCAACTGACGGCCTTGTCCTGCTATATGCCGGTGCTGGCGTCGCGTCGTCGTCAACGTCTGCGTTAGCGTCAGCGTCGATGACCGGTAAAGCAGCCTCCCTCCACTTGCATTCTCTTACGTTCTACGCGCTGATGCGGCTGCGGCAGCGGCAACGGCTGCTGTTGTTGTTGGTCTTTCCGCTGATGTTGTTGTTGTTGTTTTTGACATTTTTGTTTTTGGTCGATCGATAAATTTCAATCGCGCTCTACTAACACCGTTACAAAAAATAAAGAAACAAAAAACTAAAACAAAAGCAATTGGCACTTGCACTTTTGTTTTCGCTGCTGCTTCGCATACTGCAAGCTTTCTATCCTGCTCTCGCACATAGGTTATAGCTACATATAACGGTAGAGTGCTGCTTATGCATTAATTACCATTCATTTAGCAGCCACTGCACTTTTTCTTCTTTTTTATTTTTTTGAGGGCAACCTGAAAGCGGAGGCAGACAGAGGCCGCGAGTATTTGACTTTCAATTATTGTTGACAGCCGCTTGTTACGCTATTTCCAATTTAATTTGACTATTTTGGTATCTATGTATGTACATACATACATATAGAGAGATGCCGCCGCCGCCGACGCCACAGCCACCACCACCATCACCAACAAATACCACCACCAACAACCGCAGAAGCTGAAACAGAAGCCGAAGCAGAGGCAGCCACAACAGCAGCAGAAGTAGCAGCCGCAGCAGCATCAGAGAGCAACAATACATCGTTAGTAGTCAAGCGGTTTAAGCATCTGCAGAATTTAGTGTAAACAAGAATTTTAATTGCTTGATACTGACTGTATTTTCCTTTCGTTCGTTCTCTTTTCTATCTATTTGCTTTCGATTGCCGCAGCGGCCCAATTTGCACTTGTTTTCATTCTTGTACTTCTTGTTCTTGTTGCGTTTTATGGATTTGCACACACGTTTGTTTATAGGCGAATGATGATGTTGTTACTGTTGTTGGTGTTCATGCTGCTGGCCAAAAGCCGTGCGCTCTTAAAGCTCTGCATGATTTTATCCCTATATGAAAATAAATTAGCTGATGCTGCTCCCACAATTTTCACGATTATTAGCAATGCATATATTTTTTTCAATAACACTCGATAAAAAAACAGCAAAAAAATAAAAAATAATTCTCGCTCGCGCACGCATCGGCGCTATCAATGCTATAACTGTAAACAAAAAGAGCGGCGTACCTCAGCGTCCGCGCGCGACGCCAGCTTTTTGCAACTGAAACTTAGTTCGAATTTGCGAATAAGCGCTTTCCAATTAGATATACTACGAAAGCGAAAAACCATAAGCTCATCCATCACTGGAGCTTTTGATTCTAATGAACAATTCACGGCGTTGCCACACTTTTAATATGCGACCATTCTTTGAACTCGTAAACTAAACAATTAAAATTAATGGAGTATACGTTTTTACACTAACCAGAGAACAATGGTTTTTATTACTATTTGCTAATCATTTTTCCTACAAGAAAGGACATTAGATTGCAGTTGTTTCAATAGACATTGAATGTTTTTGAAAATTATGTTTGTCCATTGATTATTTTTAAGCTTTCCTTAGCATTTGTGTTTCTTTGCAACAACAATGATAGTCATTATGTAGGCAATTTTCTTAACTAAAAAACAATTTAAAATTATATTGTTTCTTAAAATATTTACCAATTTAATCATCGCTCCATCGTTGACCGCCGCAATATCGATTACTATTAACACACAACGCTGAAGAGAAAGAATATAGGCGTATCGATATATCGATGATTTTAGTTTAATTGTCCATCAGCAGTGAAAATTGAGACTCGAGTCGGCTTTTTCAGAATGTGGAAACTTCTATTAGTGGCCATTTTAGCAATAAATCACTGCAATGCTGTGCTGGAGACCGATGCCAATACGCTGGTTCTGCTAGACAATTTAGCCATACGCGAAACGCATTCTATTTTCTTTAAATCACTGCAAGGTAACCGGCATAAAAACACACATACACATTCACACATGTATACACAAGCTATGACGTGTACAACATTTATTTGTCTTTTTTTTCTCAGATCGTGGCTTTAAGCTGACCTATAAGCTAGCTGATGACTCTGGCTTACTGTTATCGCGATATGGCGAGTACCTATACAAGAATCTGATCATCTTTGCGCCCAGTGTGGAGGAATTCGGCGGCGACATCAGCGTCGAGCGACTCGCTCAGTTTGTGGACGACGGAGGCAACGTTTTGGTTGCAGGCAGCGAAAAGTCTGGCGATGCCCTCCGCGAGTTCGCCTCCGAGTGCGGATTCGAGCTGGACGAGGAGAAGGCGGCGGTCATCGATCATCTGCACTACGATGTGAGCGATACGGGCGACCACACGACGATCCTGACCTCAGCTCTGAATCTGATCGATGCAGCCAGTGTTGTGGGCAGCGAGAATCGCAAGGCGGATGCTGCTCCACTACTATATCGCGGCACCGGTCTCATTGCCGACAAGGAGAATCCGCTGGTGCTGAAACTCCTGACGGCCGAGAGCAGCGCCTACAGCTACAATCCTGAGCAGAGCGTCTCCGACTATCCCCATGCTGTGGGCCGCAACACTTTGTTGATTGCTGCCCTGCAGGCACGCAACAATGCACGCGTCGTTTTCTCTGGCTCGCTGCAGTTCTTCGCCGACGAGTCCTTCACCATGGCCGTGCAGTATGCGCAGAACGGCGCTTTCTTCAAGCAGGCGGGCAACCGTGCCGTCGCCGAGTCCATCAGCAAGTGGGTGTTTGGGGAAAGTGGCCGGCTGCGCGTCGCCTCCGTGCGTCACCACAAGGTGGGCGAGAAAAATCCACCAGAGCAAGCGTACACCATCACCGATCCCGTTGTCTATACAATTGCCATCGAGGAGCTGGTCCAGGGCAAGTGGCAGCCATTCAAAGCCAACGATATTCAGCTGGAGTTCGTACGCATCGATCCGTTTGTGCGCACCTTCCTCAAGCAGACGAAGAGCGGCAGCTACGAGGCCCGCTTCAAAATACCGGACGTCTATGGTGTTTATCAGTTTAAGGTAGACTACAATCGGGTGGGCTACACTCACTTGTACAACACCACCCAGGTGTCGGTGCGTCCATTGGAGCACACGCAATACGAGCGATTCATACCGAGCGCATTCCCCTACTACACCAGCGCCTTCTCTATGATGATTGGCGTATTTGTGTTCTCCTTCGTCTTCCTGCACTTCAAGGAGGAGACCAGAGCAGGCAAGGACGACAAGAAAACCCAATAGATCCTAGTATTTATATGAACAATTTTTTCGCGTATACATCTAAATATCAAATGATTGTGCATATATTTGAATAAACGCATTTTTAACAAATTAAATTTGTATTATAACAGATAATAGTAAAATTTACCTGCAAATATCAGCATAGCAATGGAAGCTGCAATGTTTGAATAAATCCCCATCGAATTCAAATTCGTATTATAACAGATAATAGTGAATGATATCTGCAAAAATCAGTATTTAAAAATTCCCGCATAGCAATGGAAGCAGCAAGCTTTAAATAAAATCCCATCTCTAGGGCTGCCACCTGCTGCTATCTGGCCACATTGCCAACAGCTGTTTTTCGATATTGTTCGATATGCGATACCGATTACTGGCACAGCCAGTGCATAAAAGTGCAAGATCGCAATGCAGTGACAAACATTTGCACAAATATGAGTGAACGAACTTCGTTGACCAGCTGCAGCCGTAAGAACAATAAGAGAAATGTCCAGAGCAACGCCAGTACAATCATCGGCTGTGCCGCCCGTTTGGAGCTGTGACACGCACAGGCGCAGTCATAATCAACAGCGCGAGCTTAAACAACAACAACTGCAACTTTTCACACTCCAGACGGAACTGCGTCGCGCCACCAATCATTGGTTTCAGGCCAAGACCGATGAACGCTTCCAGTTGCTGGTGCAGACATGCGTTCAAATCCTGCAGCACGGCTTGCGGCAGCCAACGGCTATCGGAACGCTGGTAAGTGCGATGAGACGCAGACTGAGCTCGTCTTCTGATAAGCGCTTCATTCGCAACGCCCTAGGCTTAAATGAGAAGAAGAGGAATAAAAGGGAAAGTGGGAGTCGCAGCGAAAATACCCTAGTTCAATAGTAGAAGCAATAACAAATGTTAAAGCTACAAACATATGTATATGGAAATATTTAATAATTTAAAAACAAATTTATTTACTACTAGAGAAAAAAACATATTTTTTAAAAAGATTATATTATATTAAAGAACAATTAGTTGTTATTGTATGATATAGTATTCAGTTATTACTCAACAAATAGAGTTGCCTTTAATGTTATTATGTTCTTTATATGAGCAAAGAAATCCGTAATTGCGTTGTTTATTTTAGATTAACGAAACTACGATAAAAGGGAGGGCTAAATGTATGAAACCGAATACCGAGAACAACCGTTGAACATATTTACATGTGTAACTGCTCAAATTAACTGAGTTCTGTTGATTGATAACATCTGTAAACAATTATGCTATAGGTGTATGTATATAAATGGAAAAACATGTTCATCAGCATGGTTCAAGTTTCGAGTTTTTAGAGAGGGTGCTTTAATGGCTAGTTTAGCAATGATCAAACTTAAAGTGACGCACGACGAAAATCGAACAAAAGAAATCGTATAGAGTGACAAAGAAGCGTTTTTCAATCGGGAGTGCTCGACTTGGCGATATCCAGCCTGGAACAGTCAATTGTTGAATAACTTTTAATTGGAGTGCATTTTATTGTCATTTTTAATGAATTAATGAGATGATGACAAACAAAGTCTGAAATATTCCGAAATCTTTGCATTCATCAAAATCAATTAAAAACCTCCAGCTTTTGTGCCATGTTATCGATAATAATCGATAATGAAGGTGATGGAGTGAGCAATCGGAAAAAATGTAATTTAACCGCAATTCTCATTTCCCAAGGATTCAGGATGACCACGTTTCTTATACCTATATATTTTATTTATATATAAATCGTCCATTTCTTAATCCACCCTCGTTGATCGATTTCCCTTGTTTCTCCATTGCAGCGCCTAGTTGAAGACTTTGAATTTCTACGTCTCAGCGAGCATCCGCCACAGCAGCAGCAGCAGCAGCAGCCGGCAAAGGCAACAACTTCAGCTAATTCCTCACCTGCACCAGGACCCACAGGGAATGTGGCATTTAATGTCAGCGAGTTCCTAACCCATTGGGCCGCCAGCTGTCTGCGCTCGCGCTGCTTGTCGCGCTGCGTGCAGATGCTGGTGGCGGACAAAGAGCTGCTGGACAGCTACTATCAGCGGGAGGTGGCCTTTCTGCGGGATGGCGCATGTGCGGCGGCGCTGTTCGCCTGTCTGACGGCCGTTGAGCTGGACCAGAGCAGCTTGCTCAGCCAGCTGGAGCCGCTTGTGGGCAGACGTCGCCATCGGCGCACCAGCTCGCAGCCCAATTTCAGTTTTTCGCACCGACTGCACGTGGTGCAGGAGGAGGAGCAGCATCAACTGCAAGTGCAACAGCAGGAGCAGCAGCAGAAATCGCTGCAACAGCAACAAGTGCTGCATCCAAATCCGGTAGCTACGCAACTGATGCGACGCTTCAAGAGTTTGCCCTGCCTCTATCACAGCGACAGCAGTTTGGATCGAGTGTCGAATGCAGAGAGTGGACTCTCGCCGGCAGCTCCTGCCGCACGTCCGCGTTGTCAGACCTACAACAACAGCCCGAATGTGGCACTGAGCGGCTGCAGCCTCAGCACGGCCAGCAGCAGCCAAGTGGCATCGCCAGTGCCGCGCCGCATACAGCTGATCAACTGCGATGACATCAAGATCTGGACAGATCAGACGAGCAGCGTCACTCCCGCCACTGGCCACAGCCAATCATCACCCGCTCCAGTGCCCGCCACGAAGCGGGGCAGCTTTCTGGGTAATCTGTTCGGATCGCCGCCGGTGTACACCAGCTGGTACAATAAGAGTCGCGGTGAGAGCGACGAGGCGGGCAGCGGGAGTGGCTTAAACGGCTTGACTGGCTTGAATGGCTTCCTGGCCATCAACGGACGCAAGCTGGACAAACGGCAGCAGCAGTCGCTCTTCGAGGGCGTCAGCATGCTGGACTACAACAATTGTCAGGCGGCGACGAGCAGGACAGCGACGGAGCCCTTGGACATAGTGGGCGGTGTGGTGGGTCAGCAGCAGCAGCAACAGCACAGCGCCAGCTGCAGCACCACCTCCTGCAGCCTGAGCAGCGAGAGCCAGTACAGCAACAGCAATAAAATGGACAATCAGAGTCTGGCCGCCTTCCTGCAAATGTCGCGCAATGCGCGCAACAACACGGAGCTGGAGAAGGAGAACGCCCACTTTCGCATCTCGGAGGCGTGCATTGCGGCCATCGAGCACGTGAAGTGGAGTCGCCGGGGACAGCCGCCGGAGTGTGCCGGCAGCAGCAGCAGCAGCAGTGGCCTGGCCACAGAAGGGGATGCCCTGCTGCTGCCCTTTATGGAGCAGCAGACCACAAATGGTCATGGGCAGGAGGAGAGCATCAACAGACACAGCATCAGCAACCATGACAACAATAGCGCCGAGGCAGTCGGTCTACAGCTAATCTCGCGCTTCAATGACAAACAGCTGCCCAAGCTGGCGGACTTGAAGTGGCTCGTCTCGGAGCAGGATGCGCCGCAGCAGCTGCTGCCCCTGCCGAAGCTAACGCCAGAACTGCAGCAGCAGCAGCTGGAAACGCTGGGCGAGACGAGTCTGACGCGCGGCACCAAGACCTGGGCGCCGCCACGCCAACAAATCATCTTCACCGAGCATCCGCCGGCAAGTCGCTCGCAGCTGCTCAGCCGGCAGCATTACCGCTGCGCCGGCTGCGGCATGCAGGTGACGCGGCAATATCAGCAATATTTCCGCTACTGCAATTACCTGGGCAAGTACCTGTGCACCGGCTGCCATCGCAACCAGCTGTCGGCCATCCCGGCCAAGATACTGCAGTCGTGGGACTTTCGCTGCTATGCGGTCAGCTCGTTCGCCTATCGCCTCATCGAACAGATGTACACGTTCCCGCTGTTCCATGTGCCCGATCTGAATGCCCAGCTGTATGTGAAGCAGAAGCAGTTGGCCAAGGCGCGACGGCGTCGGCTCCAGCTGAAATATGTCCATAACTTCATTAGCACCTGCCGCTTTGCCACCAAGTAAGTGTGTCAAGGTCACACATACTTCCATCTCTTTCTAATCGGTATTCGCACATGCAGGGAGCAGGCGCTGTTCGATGCGGTACCGGCGCACATCACCAACGATCCGGACATGTGGTCCATGTGTGACTTTGTCGATGTGCAAAACAGCAGTTTGTGCCGCTCCATCGAGGATCTGATTGAACTGAACGAGCAACATGTCTACAGCTGTGTGGTAAACTGGAATTCGTATCTCTCTTTTGCTTGTGCAGCTGTTTAACGTTCACCCCCTCTCACTCTATCTCACACGCTTGCAGCTCTGCACGGGTCGCGCGTTCGTCTGCGAGCTGTGCAAGAGTCGCGAGCTGATCTATCCTTGGCAGCGGAAGGTGCATCGTTGTGGGCAGTGCGGCGCCTGCGTTCATACCAACTGCTGGAAGCTGAAATCGACTGGTGGCTGTTTGCGCTGTGACCGGCTGCATGGACGACAACAACAACAAAAACAACAGCTGCAGAAGCAGCAGGAGTAGAGCATGGCCAAATTATTATTACTTTTTTTTTTTGTATATGTATAGTGTATATAAACGTGTAAATTTTGGATTCTATTAGCAAATGTACCTCAAGTGAATGATGACCGATTGATTCTTAAGTTGATTTTTATAAATTATAAAAAATATTTATTTTATAATACTAACTATCGCATTTAACTTCAGCATATAAAACCATTTCTATATTCCACAGCAGCTCTTATTAGCAAATTCGAATTCGATATGAATATTCCAATTGGAATATTCAATTCAAATAATAGGTGCAGGTGGCTCAAAATTTCTAGTTTCTATATTATGAATTTCATGTCGATATTGGAATATATTTTATACATGTATGTATATTTAATTTATTTAGCGCTTCTGAAATGCGGATAATGCCAATTTATTTAATAGGCATATTCCAATCGCTTTTTGCTGAGATTATTTTCAAATTTATTTTAAGCATTGTCCCTTGGAATATTCACATAGTAATTTTGAAAAACTCAATTTACTTGAAATTCATTAACTATATGTAGTCAGTTTAAAACATGTTTTATTTTTAAATTATGAATGTCATGCAGTGCATTTGAATATATATATTCAATTTATTAATCGCCTTTGAAAAGCACAGAGGATAATGCAAAATTATCGACTTGTGGCAATCAACATAGAACTATCGCTGATGGTCGATATTCGATATGCTTGCAGCTGGCAGCTCATTTTGGCATAGCAGCGTCAAAATATTTTCCTTTTGAGTTTGCAGTGCCCATTCGAGTAGAGCATTAACATTTGCTTGCGAGATAAAAGTTAAAAATTTGCACCTCCTTTAATGAATCGGAAGCGCAAATGCAGTGCCGAGCAAAATACGTCACAAGTCTTGTTCGTATAAATTAAACAGTTTTGACTAAATTTATGTTTTCGACTTTTTTTGCAACCAAAAGAAGAAAAAAAAGAGCGTCGTGCGTGCAAAACATACTGCCGATGAACAGAACGCCATAAATTGAAGTGGAGGTTGGAAAGAAAACTACGAAGAAAATTTGCAGTTTTTTCTTGACGGTTGGCGCTTGCGTTTGGGCTCGAGCCTACAGCTGCCTGCCATCTAACAGCCTGCGGCCAAAACCAAAATATCCGCCATATACATTCTGTCATCTTTAACGGCAAGTGAGTACGAAAAATATGAAATAAAATATGTGCAATGCATTTGTGTGTGGAAGCGTAGTTGAATTTTAGCCTGCCCGTTGCCTGACCGCCTGTGCACCCGTTCGCCGTTCATTCGACGACAAGCATGAGCGAGGGTAAATGTGTACAGCGGTGGGTTTTGATGCGTGCGTGCGTGCGAATGTATGTGTGTGGTTGCTTGCCTGCCTGCCTGCTTATTTGCGTGTGTTTTTAAGTCTGTGTGTGTTGGGACAAAAGCGATGCGGCGCACTTCATTTTGGCGTGAACAAATTCTACACGTTCGTTCATGTACGTATGTATGTACATATTTAATTGTATAAAAGAAGCATAGCTGCAAGAAGAAGAAATAGAAAATACGCATAAGTATGCGCATATGCATGTATATGTGTAATGGCAAAATGGTAAAACGGCAATATTCAACAAAAATTTGCAAGCTTGTGACACCTCTGCACACATATGCAGGCATGCATATACATATATAAATTTACATGAATTGACATGTGTGGGCATGTTCAGTGTGTGCATACATATGTGCGTGCGTGTGTGTCAGTATGTTTATTTATCGATGTTTCTCCTTCTCCTGTTACCCATTTTCCATTGAATTTTCAGATAGCTCAAGCGGCTGCTGCAACCAATATTTAGCGTAACGTAATCGAAATCGAAATCGAATGTCAACACGATAACTCAGAAGACAAATAAACTATAAGTGCCGGAAGAATTAATTGAAAAGAACACGAAGCTTTCGAAGATAAAAACTAATTCAGCTAACAATAATAATTAGTAACTGAAAGGTACTCGAAACAGAATAAATCTGCGAGAACGGCGGCAACAGCAGCAGCAGCAACAGCAGCGGCGGCGTTTGCAGTAGCCGACGGACAGCAAAATTCAAGTGCCGAATAAGATGGACATTGAAACAGATCAGTCTATCGAAGCAATGGATACCCAGGATACCCAAGAGGTCGAGATAATCACAAGCGACCTACAGCAGCAGCAACAACAACAGCAGCAGCAACAAACCAACTCGCCGCCACAATTGCCAAAGTTTAAAAATCTAATTCATCCGCAGCAGCAGCAGCAACAGCAACAACAGCAGCAGCAGCCGCAGCTACCCAGTGAGAACGGCAACGTGCCGCCACAGCAATTGTTAGCCGAGAGCAGCTCCACATCATTTGGCAACGAACAAGAGATGCCAATGGATGACGAAACCAAGGAGGATCAATTCCGCTCGGAGACAACGTTTTCCTATACCGTGGAGAATGTTGGACAGCTTAAGCAGCAGCATCTATCGCCGCCCGTTTATGTGCGCATGCTGCCATGGAAGATCATGGTCATACCGAATGATCGTGCGCTCGGCTTCTTTTTGCAGTGCAACGGAGAGAACGATTCGCCGACCTGGTCGTGCAATGCAATTGCCGAGCTGCGTCTGAAGTGCCACAAGCCGGATGCGCCGCCGTTTACGCGCGCTCGCATCAAGCATTTGTTCTACTCGAAGGAGAATGACTATGGCTATTCGAATTTCATCACCTGGCAGGAGTTGCAGGATCCAGATAAATGCTATGTCCACAATGGCAGCATTACGCTCGAGGTGCACGTCATTGCCGATGCACCGCACGGTGTACTTTGGGACTCCAAGAAGCACACCGGCTATGTGGGCCTGAAGAATCAGGGCGCCACTTGCTATATGAACTCGTTGCTCCAGACGCTATATTTCACAAATTCACTACGCTTGGCCGTCTATCGCATCCCAACTGAGGCCGATGATAGCACCAAGTCGGTGGGCTTGTCGCTGCAGCGCGTCTTCCACGAGTTGCAGTTCGGCGATCGTCCGGTCGGCACCAAGAAGCTAACTAAATCCTTTGGCTGGGAAACTCTCGACTCGTTCATGCAGCACGATGTCCAGGAGTTTCTGCGCGTACTTCTCGACAAGCTCGAATCGAAAATGAAGGGCACCTGCCTGGAGGGCACCATTCCCGGCCTATTCGAGGGCAAAATGTCATCGTACATTAAATGCACAAATGTCGATTATAACAGCACACGCTACGAGACCTTCTACGATATTCAGCTAAATATCAAAGACAAGAAGAACATCTTCGAATCATTTCAGGACTATGTCGCCTCCGAGACACTCGAAGGCGATAACAAATACGATGCTGGTGTCCATGGTCTCCAGGTGAGTGATGATTTGTCCCTTAATTGAATGGAGCTACGATGACATTCGCCTCTATTTAGCGTATTCAGTTTGTAAATGTTTGTAGGTTAGGTGGAAACATAAGTCAAACTCTTGCCATCCACAGCATGTGGATTGCATGCTTTGTAAATGCCATGTGGATACCAAAATTTTCAATTCCTGCTTATCGTAAATGCTAAATGCAATTATAATCTCTATTGATTATATATATATATCTTATATCATCCAAAATTGCTCACGTTCCACAAAAAATTGCATAGAAACACACCAAAAACTTAGCATCCACAAGCGCTAACTCTTGTTGCACTTAGAATCCAATAATTGTGGATATCAAATTGAGACAGAAAATTCTCAACTTTCCAATAAACAGCCTAAACACATTTGAAATGCGAATCGTGCTGTGAGGCCGAGACAGTTATCGTAGCATAAACCTAGAGGGCCATATAATAATAAATATGTATTTATTTGTCTTTCCATTTGTTGTGCAGGAGGCGAGCAAGGGCGTCATATTCACATCATTCCCGCCTGTGCTGCATTTGCATTTGATGCGTTTCCAATATGATCCAATTACCGATAGCTCGATCAAATATAACGATCGTTTCGAGTTCTATGAACAGATCAATTTGGATCGCTATCTGGCCGAGCATGAGAAGACGCCGGCCGATTATGTGCTGCACGCTGTCCTCGTCCATTCCGGCGACAATCATGGCGGGCATTATGTGGTCTTCATCAATCCGAAGGCCGACGGACGTTGGTTTAAGTTTGATGACGATGTCGTCTCCAGTTGCCGCAAGCAGGAGGCCATCGATCAGAACTATGGCGGCATGGATGATGAGATCTCGTTTCATGCCAAGTGCAGTAATGCATACATGCTTGTCTATATACGGCACTCGGAACTGGATCGTGTGCTGGGCGATATACCCGAGAGTGAGATCTCTAGCGATCTGGTGGAACGACTCGATTTGGAGAAACGCATCGAGATGGCGCGACGCAAGGAGCGCAGCGAGGCCAATCTCTATGTGCCCATTCACGTCATACTCGAGGAGTACTTTGAGTCTCAGCAGAAGCGTCGCCTGTTCGATCTGGAGAAGACGCACCAGCGTCCATTCAAGCTAAAGCAAAACCAAACCGTTAACGAGATGGTCGAGATGCTGGTGAAGGCATTCGGCGTGCCGCGCAATCGCATGCGCATGTGGAACATGTGCACGGCCCAGACACAAAAGTTCCTGTACTTTGATTTCGAGGCGGAGGCGACACGCACCATCGAACAGATACCCACATCGCAGAAGCCGTGGGTCATATTCCTTGAGCTGGCACCGCCCGACAGCAGCGAGCCGCTGATGCCGTTCAATCCCAAAACGGATGTGCTTCTATTCCTCAAGTATTACGATGCGCGAAACAAGCGCCTCAATTACATCGGCTGCACTCAGCAGCCGTTAACACGCCGTCTCAGCGACCTGGTGCCGGAGATCAATCGGAAGCTCGGCTTCGATCTGGACACCGAGCTGACCGTGTTCGATGAGTATGCCGATAAGAAGATCGCCAATATAAACGAGCCCATCGAGAATGTGCTCTATATGCCGCAGGATCATCTGCAGGGTCCCATATTGATATTCGAACGGGAGAATGTGGATGTTAAGCTAGATTTGCCCACCGTTGAGGATTACTTCTTGGATCTGGTCTATCGCATCGAGATCATATTCAGCGACAAATGCAACCCAAATGAGCCGGACTTTACGCTCGAACTGTCGAATCGCTACAATTACGATCAACTGACCAATGCCGTCGCCGAACGCCTCAACACCGATCCCCAGAAGCTGCAGTTCTTCATGTGCATCAGCAACTACAAGGAGACCGCCGGCAATGCGGTGCCCTACACCTACAAGGTACGTTTTGAGATCAAAGAGATTTGAGAACAGAGTAAATAGAGGCGAACCAAACACCTCCGCGTGCACATTGTGCATTCAGTTGAGATCAGATTGTCCTAGTCTTATCTCTCATGTTCTCCAATGCTCATTTAGTTTGATTTGCTTCGTCGAGTCGAGTTGACATCGAATTAAATAGTTTTTTTCACTTTACGAATTTCACAATTTACTTTTCTAAAACCCGAATTGTGTTCTATATTCACAGGGTACCATCAAGGATCTGCTGTCGTACACGAAGCAGAGCACGCCGAAGCGCATTTTCTATCAGAGACTGTCCCTGAGCATACACGAGCTGGATAACAAAAAGTTGTTCAAGTGCATTTGGGTCTCCAATGACCTGAAGGAGGAGAAGGAGCTGGTGCTGTATCCGAATAAGAATGATACCGTGAAGGGTCTGCTCGACGAGGCGGCCAAGACGATCACATTCGCTGAGAATAGTCGCAAGAAGCTGCGCCTGATGAAGGTCGGCAATCATAAGATTGTGGCCATCTGCAAGGACGACATACCGCTGGAGACGCTGATGAAGACCAATGAGTCGATAACCACCACACAGGGCACTCAGAAGGTCTATCGCATCGAGGAGGTGCCGGCCGATGAGGCACAGCTGGCCGAGAATGAGCTGCTCATACCGGTGGCACATTTCAGCAAGGAGCTGTACAATTCGTTCGGTGTGCCGTTCCTAACCAAGGCCCGCCATGGCGAGCCATATGGTGCACTCAAGCAGCGCATCCAGAAGCGACTCAATGTACCGGACAAGGAGTGGGAGAACTACAAGTTCGCCGTTATCACAATGGGCCATACCATCGATGTGAACGATAATACCCCCGTTGATCTGGAGGTCTATCGCACCTGGACTGGCGGGCAGTTGCCGTTCTTCGGACTGGATCACATCAACAAATCGCGCAAGCGCAGCTCGCTCAATTTCTCCGAGAAGGCAATCAAAATCTACAACTAAATTAACAGCACCAGCAACAACAATAACAAAGAGCGATACAATATACAGAAACGAAACTACAACAACAACAAAAAAAAAACAACCTACAATAATAATAATTATGATTAACTACAACAACAAAATCAGCGTATGTTCGTGTGTGGCGAGTCTGTGCTTATATATAGTTGTGTGTGTGTGTGCCTGCCTGATTTAGTGTCATATATCCAAGCCAAGAGCAAACAAATAAGATTCTCTTATGGCTAGAGTATGCTTCCATAACTCTTAAACAACTATAGAAACATCAACATCAGCAACAACAACAACAACAACAACGATTGCTTCCACAGCATTAGCCCAAGGAGTCCATTATAATGATGATAGATATATATCTATAGATATATATGTATGCCCATGCAGGCGTTACGATAGTTGCATTCGTAGTAGTTGATTCCGTTAACATAATTGGATTTGTTTCACATGTAGCCTTTGCCTGTTACATACATATATTTATATATACATTCTCATATATATATATATACATATATATATACTATCTTTGCAGTCAGTCAGTTCCGCCCTAGTCTAATCCTCCAGCAACTGTCATGAAGCCAGGAGTCAATGGAGTATTCATAGTCGAACATGTTCCAATGTCAATGTTCTACACTCATACACACACGCACACACACATCTACACACACAGTCACACATGATATACGCACACACATATATACATTGTAGCTTTTGTTTATGCATGAATCAAATGGAATTTCAATTCATGTATACTCATTTGGTATATATGCGTGAATGCTTTAAAAATAATTTTTTTTTTTTGTTTTTTTTTATGAATACTATTTTTAAAGCTATTTTAAAAACATACTTATATATATAATGAAAAATTAGCGCCAAGATCCTGAACAGATTTTTGGCATTACTGTAAATAAGCGTTGCAGTTATACCCGAAAGTCGGGAACACACACACACACATCCACGGACACAGACACAGACAGATAGTGATACCCTCACACACATGCACACACAAACGCACACATACAATATATATATGTGTATGTAATTAATGTCCCTTGCCGACAGTTGGACAGTTAAAGCAGGGACTTTTTGCTGTTTTGACATCATGTAGAAAGAGAGAGGAAGAGGCAGAAAGTGAGAGAGAGCGAGAGACAGAGAAGAGTGTGTTATTGTGTCGTGAGGGGTTATGAAAGTTATATATATATATATTTAGGTATATATATATGTGTAATTAATGATACATTTAAAAACTATTATTTACCATTTAACGAACACAGATCGAAAGTTAATGAAAGAAGAAAAAAAAAATGTTTATAAAAAAAATATTAAAAAAAAAAAATAAACAAAAAGAAAAAGGAAAAAAACCAGATTTGTTTCAAACAACAATTATTTGTGATTTTAATACATGAAATGATAAATATAATGATAATGATGTGACTATCTATAATATATTAATCATAAACTACGGTAATACAAAATAAAGAAACACTTTAAATTAACAGTTAGTGCTTTTACTTTGTTAACGTTAGCAAAAATATTAAAACAAAAAAAAAAAAAAAAATGAAATGAAATGAAATTTAAAGAAACAGGAAATATTTTAACATCATATGGAAAACAAAAAATATATATATAAAGAATCCCATATATATATATGAATGAAGATATACGCTATTATTATTTATGCAGAGATAATTAACATTATTTATGTGTAAAAAAGAGTTGAAGAGAAACGAGAAAAAAAATCAAATAAAATACCAACAATTTAAGACAATGTCTTTGTTATCCGCTGAGTTACGAGGGAATTGGCCCCTATGAGCCAAACTAATTTACTCTAACTATAAAGGGGGATGCTTAAAAACCCAGAATTAAGAGACCGTTGGGAACTGAACGACTAGAAGGTATTCCAAGCACATTGCTCTGGTTTCTTACAACTTTGCAATGCGCCCATGGGCGTTACAATGGACGTGTGAACCTGAACCTGAACTCTAAGTAAATTGAAATTTGGACAAAATTTTGACTTTGATTCGTTTCATAGTATTTGTACGTGAGCCGCACAATATTTATTTTCTTTTTTTTTTGTTGCTTAAAAACTAGAAATCTCTTAGAATTTACGACGCTTGAGCAGCTCGGGTCGCCAGTTGATCGGATGTGTCTCCTCGCTGGCTTCGTCATCCTGCTTGTACACCTTGATGGTCTTGTCCGCCTCGGCAGTGATGAGACGTGTGCCCGACTGATCGAAGCAGAGGGCAAAAATGCCCGCCTCGCTGTCCATGGAGCCGGGCTGGACGGGCGCCTGGAAGCGCTGGAAATTGTAGCCGGTACGCCAGTCCCAGAAGAACATGGTGCCGTTGTCGCCGCCAGAGACGAGCACGCCCTCCGAATTGGCCGCCATGCAATTGACAATGGCCGTGTGTCCGGATATGTTCTGCACAAAGTTGCCCTCGGGACAGCGCCACTGCTTGATGTTGTCCGGTGAGGCGGAGGCGAACATGTAGAGCGACGGATGCAGGACAATGCTGCGCACGGACTTCTTGTGGTTGGTCAGCGTGCAGACGCTCTTGCCGGCTGCCAGATCCCACAGACGGACGGTGGAATCGTGTGAGCCGGTTATGATCTGGGGATTGGTAGCCTGGGCCACCACGCTGGCTACCGTGTTCGTGTGGCCCGTCAGTGTGTGGACATTCGCCTTGGTGCGCATATCCCAGATGCGTGCCGTAGAGTCGCGCCCAGAAGTGGCGAGCACATCAATGGTGGGATGCAGTGCCAGCGAATAGACAGCGGACAGATGGCCGTGGTAGTGTCTGATAACCTTGTTGTACTCCAGATCCCAGCACTTGACCTGACGATCCTCGCCGCAACTGAACAGATATGGATGCTTTGCACTGACGGCAACGCCGCGCACCGTGCTCACATGGCCAGTCAGCGACAGCTTCAGTTTGCCGCTGGCCAAGTCCCAGATCTTGATGACACGATCACCGGCGCCAGTGGCAAACCACTCGTTGCCCGGTTCTACGGCTATGCAGCGCACCCAGCCCAAGTGGCCAGAGATGACACGCGATAGTTTCCATGGCGCGTGCCACTTGGGCTTGGGAATGCTAGGCGCTTTCTTTGGTATTAGCTGCACATTGCTAGCTCCACTGCCGCTGCTTGTGGGCATTGACGCACGCACCAATGAAGTGTTCCCAATCACCATCGGTTTGTCCTTGTCGCGATTAGACCTAACCATGCTACCGGCGGCTGCGCCGGTTCCTCCCAAATCCGTGCCGGCTGCAGCCTGACCGGTGCTGCCGTCTGTAATGGCCAGTGGCTTGTCGCTGCTGCCGTTTTGCATGGCGGACAATTTTTTATCGTCCATCGATTTGATGGCGCGGTCAATCACCAAGCCATAAGTATCCCTTGCCTTAATCGAACGAGTCATCTTCTCGCTGCACACAAAAATTTACCAAAATATTATTGATGGCTGTGCGCCAATTTCATGGCCATTTGTACTTACAAACGCTCATCGATATCCGGCAAGTTACCCTGATTCGAGACAAACAAATCGTGTGTGCGTTTAAGTGATCTAAATATAAGCGTATGCACGCTGTGCTTTTGTACATCTTCCATGCTTATGTGTTTTTATTTATACGAAACATAAACGTAAACGAACTACTTGCTATTCGCATTGAACGACAATGAGGCGGGCGATAAAATTTGTCATTCACACAAAAAAGTTATCGATTATTGGATAGCGATGTTTGTATATTTTCCCCACCTTAAGGGATAATTTTAACGAAAGTTTTTTATCTTGAATTTTAAATATCTTTATTTAGCAATTTTCTTTTTGTAGATTTTAGAAAATTTATGCAATTTGTTACGTCAGAAAAACGTGTAAATTGTTGGGCAGCCAGCTGCGAACAATAGTTTAAATATCGGTTGGTTGTCATCGAACATTCCTTTTTACTAAATTTAAATGTTTTTTTATTCAAATAAAAAAAAAAAACAGACCTTAGTTCTAATTTGTAGTCAGCGTTATGCAGCAACCCCAACCAATTACAATGCCATTTGAATTCATTTCTGAAGCAAATATGTTTTTTCTTTTTTATTTTTAGTTAGCGGGAACCGGTGATCCTGAAGCTGCGTTACTTGATGATAAGGATGAGGAAGTAGGCGAAACCGATGCCGACGAAGAGCTGGCACCATGCGCATTTTCCTGAGCCGCCGAAGGTCTCGTGGTGAAGAACTGATTTATCTGCAATTAGTGATAAAGCTTTTAGATGTGTCAAACTTATAGATTTCGTTTTTCTTACAATTCGTTTAATATATGTGCACGACTTGTCGTTGTCCGAGCTGGATACAACATTGTCCACCCTATATGGCGGCGAAACGGTAACTTCATTCAAAACTTGTATGTTTGCTCCTTGCCAGGAAACTTCATTGTACTGTCAAAAGAATATATTAAAGATGGAATTGTATAAATTTAAGACAGTTGATGGGCTATTTAAGATATATAAATATGTTAACATATATATCAGACTCACCCCAAGTTGTTTGGCTATCGCTCGATAGAGCTCTTGTGCTTCTGGTGTAACATCCGCATTTTTGGACTTGAGATAGTCTTGACGTCTTTCTACTGTTTTACGAAGGCGCATTTTAACCTACAGGAAAAGTGAGTTGAGAAATTCATAAATACAAATTCGGCTTATATGTATTGGTTGAATGCATACCTGATCCAGGTTGAGCTTTTGAGGATCATCAACGAAGTTTCCATTGCATTCCTTGATCACCTGCACGTTACTGCACAACGATAAGTTCATCACATAAACATCACTCAGTTCACCTGAAGTTTTTGAGTGACATTCTGATAGGGCAAAAGAAGAGAAAGGGCGCAGATTTTGTGTGACGATGTAAGGTGACCAATTAAATTTTTCGCTAATTACAACTATATGTTCATATAAATATATATATATATTATATATAACATATATATTAAAGATAATAAACAAATTAAAAAAAAAAACAAAAACAAGAAAAACTTTCACTTTTGATCTGACAAGTGACAGTTGTTATTTGCATTTGTTTTGAAAAAGGATACGCAATATAAGCATTTTTGTGTTATGATCAAACGCGAGAACCTCCCCCTCGACCTCCTCCTTGAAACAAGTCGTACAGATCACTGTGGAACCGATACTGAAGCAATCGTTCACTGCATTTCCAACGTCGGCGGTGGCAGCGGCCATTTTTAATTGTCGCTGTCGCTGCAACTCGAACAACTTCCGATATGATATTGACAACAGGCGATAGATGTATATATATATGTGATTATATATATATACTTTTTTTTTGTATGCGTGTGTATGTGTTTATATATATTTGAGTACTATATGGATCGGAGTCGTGTAATTAAAAGCAAGATGTAGATGTATGCTTTCAATGTTTTGTTGCTGTTGTTGTTTTGCTAAGGGACAAGCCTTATTGTAGCCGCTGCTTGCAATTGTTTACACAACAGGCGAGCGAATTTCGAATATACTTAGCGTGGAAAGTGCGCCTAATTCTAGTTGTTTGTAACAAACATCTGTTTTGATCCACTGCCCAGTGCTTTGCTTTGTTGTAATTTTGTGGGTTGCGGTTGTGTTGCACTTCCTTGCCGCGGATTCGCTTCGCTTTCACATTCACGTTTCGGTGTCGGTCGGAGTTGCCGTTGCCTGTGTTTTTTATCGGTCTTGTTTCTTCGGATACGTGTTTTGCGGTAGTTGTACCAAATGTTATTGCGTGCGTTGCCCAAAATAATTTGCTCTGCCAGCAGCGCAAGCGATTTATTCGTGTTAAATACGTATTTTATGGTTTTGTAATTGAGAAGTAACAATAAAAATATGCTGCGTACGAAAAAATTTATTGGTCAACACACGAAACAACAGCCAAAAAGGAGGCAGAAAAGAAATCGCAGTGTTGCATATACGAATAGAGTTGTTTTACATTCTGTTAAATAAACATATCGATATCACTGTAACTCGATATCAGCTGCTGTCGATAGTTTTGCTTACAACAAACAAAAACCCGGGTTTACTACATTTAGCGCCAAAAAGTTGTTTTCTGTTAAAAAAAATTAGTAAATTATTTATTTATATATATATATAATGGTGGATGCAGATAATACACAGCTGAATCACAAGCCAAGTGCCGACACATTTCTTCCCCTTAGCCGAGTACGGACTATCATGAAGAGTTCCATGGACACGGGTCTGATAACCAACGAAGTGCTCTTTCTTATGACCAAGTGCACCGAGTTGTTTGTGCAGCATCTGGCCCGTGAGGCATATTTGGCATCGTGTGCCAAGCAAAGCAACGACACACTTAAGTACGAGCACTTATCGCAACTGGTCAACAAACGGAAAAACCTCGAGTTTCTTCTACAAATAGTTCCCGAAAAAATTCGAGTGCACGAATTCCAAGAGATGTTGCGTCTGAATCGCTCCAATGCCAGCGATGATGATGATGAAAGCTGTACTGAATCCGAGTCGGATGATGAGTAAAGTGGAGTGCATAACAATTGGCAGATTTTTAATGATGATTAGATGATAAGAATAAGTGTTGTTTTTAGGCCAAAAGACATTTTTATTAGTTGGACAAAATTTGATAAAATTATACATATTAGTGAAATAAATTTGCATTGCCCATAAAACTTGTGGCTACTCAAATGATAGCTACTATATTAACTTTCATCAGACAGTTTCTTCTCTGACCGAAGCAAGGTTGTAAAACAATTGTTTATTGTTTTCCCATAGCAATGCCAAATCAAGGACTGATAAATCGGCTGGGTTAAACCTTCAATGTCAGATTGTGAAGTTGTCAGTTAAACACTTGGATTTCTTTATCAATAATATAACTAACAAACACACACATATGCATACACATTTATTGTATGCATGCATATTTTATTGCATTCGATATTATAATATATGTATAGTATAATTCATTAATAATTGCATGGGTTCCATGCACAGAAATAATAAAAAATAAAAAAAATAAATGAAAGACAGTTATAGATCTGGAATGGGATTTTAGAGCTTCAGGTTAACTCCTGGATAGCCCTTGGCATTGAGTCCTGTCACCTTGAAAGTGGTGCCGGCCGGAGCGGGCTGATCGAACTTGGCCGCAGTGGTCACGTACAGAATGTCCAGGTTGGGTCCACCGAAGGCAACCGAGGTAATCTGCTTGGTGGGCAGTTTGATCTCCAGCAAGCATTCGCCAGTGCTGTAACGGCAATGGAATCGGATTAGTTTGATTTGGGATAAACGGAAGAGTCGGGCTTAACGTACTTGGGATTGACTTTGTAGATGGTGGAGCCATTGAATGTGGCCACATAGAGGTTGCCCTCAGTGTCAATGGTCATGCCATCGGGCAAGATGTGAGTCTTGGGGCTGTCCTTGCGCAAATTGTAGATAACTTTGGGATTGCTGGCGACGCCAGTTTTAAAGTCATAGTCGTAGGATTTGACTTCGTAGTCGGTGGTATCAATGTAGTAGAACTTATTGGCCTTCTCATCCCAAGCCAGGCCATTGGAAATACCCACGTCGCTCTTCACCACCGTCACATTGCCGCCCGCCTCCCAGCGGTACAGTTCGCCGTGGCGGTGCGTGAACTCATCCCCAACGTAGCGCATGGTGCCGAAGAAGAGGCGACCCTTCGGATCGGCCTTGGCGTCGTTCAGGCGATTCTCCTTGAAATCGGACTGCACCTCGAACAGAGTGCGCACCACCTTAGCCACCGGCGAGACACCGTCCCAGTTGACGATGACGACGCGGCGGCCACAGCCGACGGCAAACTCCTGATCATTGCCCTCCACGGGCAGCACAAAGGTGGCGAATGTCTCGCCCTCAATCTGAGTCCTGTACGTCTTGTTCTGTCTGTAGTCGTAGCGCAGCAGGCAGCCCGCCTCCAGGTCCACGAAATACAGACTCTGCCTGGCCACATCCCAGTGAGGTCCCTCGCCTAGGCCGGCATACGAATCGGGTAGTGGCTCCACTTTGTACGACATCTATGAAGAAAAGAAAAAATATACATATATGCATATGCAGAAAACAAAAATTATGAGAATTAAAGAAACAGCTAAGAACATTCAAATTACCGTTGGAATGCACAGTGTGATTAAATAAATAAATATGACTAATTGGGCTAATTTCGACTGCATGTTTAAATTGAGCTGCTTAATGTTGGCAGTTGTAACTGTGCACTGAAGCAGCTGCCGGCAGCCACAAGTGTTTTTATTAGCCAATACGCTAACAGCCAGTAACAACTACAACAACAAGCGTCAGTATTAATTCCAGTTTGAGTTTGTTGATTTTTTTATTTCTTCACAGCTGCTGTTGTGACGCCATGCCCTTCACCTGCTCGGGTCGCGGGCCGAGATTTTCAACTTTGTCAGCTGCGTTTGTTGTTATTGATGTTGCTGTTGCTTTTAGCACGTAATTGCCATCCATCTTGCTGTTGTTGTTGTTGCTGCTATTGAACTTGCCTGCCTAAAATCGCGATCCGTTTACGGTACTCGCAGCTAAGATCAAGCAATCTCTAACGATGATGTGTATATCAGACAGAGACGGCATATGCCAACGGTATCGAGCTTCACTGAGAAACGATTTAGAGCACAATATCTTGCAATGTATGTGTGTGTTAGAGAAGGACAGCATATGCAAACGGTATCGAGCTTCGGCAAGAAACGATTTTAAGATGGTGACTCAAGGATAATACAAACAAAGCGCAAACAGACAATCACAGTGATGCATAACTTGTTGACTTATTAGTGAATTATTGTACAACAAAAAGTGTTCTATTAATCACTTGTGGTTGGCATTTCAAAGATTTTTTAATTGGCTATTGAACAATAATAAAAACTATAGAACAACTAGCAGCGAGCAGCTGAAGGGTAATGCTTAATAAGTGAACTGTAAAAGCTTGCAAATTGAAAGTCATCTATTAAAAAAAAGGGGGCTTGATTAACACTTGTAAAATGCACTCATTGATTATAATTTAAAGCGATTAGGCAAAGTTTTGCCTAGGCATCTTTTTGAAATATCAATCAGATTCTTATCAAAGGCAATATCAAACAAAAATTCAAGTTTGATAATTGATTAATTGCATATTGGGTTCTAATGACGCTGCTGTTTTTTTCTAGTATTTTTTTTTATTACGATTTCTATTTTTCTAGCAATCACAAATGTCCTGTTGTATAAATTATTTTCATTTCACTATCAATATCAAATTTTAGTGGAAAAAAATAAATCACAGCTTTCTCCATGTGCATTTTAAGCAGGATTTAAATTAATTCTCTTTCACTTATAAACATACCTTTGAAATAAATTTGGTAATTTGAACTTAACGGTTAATCAACGGCTAGACCAATAGGACACAACGCGTACAAACAGTTGGCGTGAACTGAGGTTTGAATCGCCGGCTATGAATCTTTTTATAGCCAAATCTGGGGACAGCAGCAGCCGGTGTATGCGTGATATACTTACATATATACATAACTATGTATATACATATATAGGATTGATAAGCGTCAAGTGTGAAGCGAACTGCTGATAAGACTTACTCAAGCACCCATACACTCAAATTGCACACAAACAATTGCTAATAAGTATATCTATGTTTAAAGAAATGAGCAACAGAAGGGATTGCTATTGCAATCAATGCTCGTTAAGTTCACTGCAAGATGAAATACGAGAAGTGGGCGTGATGCCAGACCAAGCAATAGTTGTGTTTACTGTACAGTATACAGTAAAATCTGGCTAAATTGTACACAGTCAAATCAAAGCTTCCGAGCTTCAGGACATCGAGACATTTGACTTATAATTTGTAAAAAATTTTGTAAAATTCATTTTTTTAATGAGCCTGCTCCCATGCTATAGACTTTACTGTACTTAACATACAAGTGCAAATAAACAGAGGGAAAGAATTTTCTGACAGCTTGTTATTTAATAATTTTTTTGCTGTGTGGGCGCTTTTGATAAGTCGAATATTTATATAATGTTGTTTGGTACACATATCGTATAGTTATTTATGTGTGTATAGGCAGGCATATGCATAGGATTTATCTGCGCTTCCGGTCCGCAAATTAGCGATAAATTGCATTGAGCATTGCTTGTGCCATGCAAATCATTTGCGACCCACTGTGCGCGTCGAAAATTAAAGGATGCTAAATCGGCCGATGGGTCTGAAGACCGGGCATTATTTATGCGAGCGATCTTTGCCCTGTTGGACAGCCGGGTGGTATTAAATGGTCCTTATCTCTCATAGTCAGCAAATGACTTGTCAAATATTTTATTTGATTCTTAAATTTAAATGTTTTTTTCAATTAATTTGCTACATGATTTATGGCTGTTCTCTGACACAGAAACTAGACATTAACAATACTTATGGACATATTAATGTTATTAATAAACTTTCTAATCGTATGCGAATATTTTAAGCTCAAAGTTCTTAAATAGACTGACCGAAATTTACTTGAAAAATGACAAAGTGTTTATCACAATTATGAAATATTTCACAAATTCGTTATTTTATAGGCACGTATATTATATATACGTATGTATATAGATTAGGCCGGCAGATACCAAAGTTAAAACATTTATTAAATCGATATACATATATTTTTCTGTAATTACTATACGCTTGTCAAGGATATTCATATATTCATAGAGATTTAAGGCTAAATGGGGATTACAATGATAAGAGCCATATAGATATGCATATGCATTTGATATATAAATTAGTAATATATTTTATTCAATAAGTGCATATCAATCAATATTTATCAGGCGTAATCATCGTGAAAGTCATCAAATCAAAAAAGTAATAATTGAAGTGAAACTGTGCTTCGATTGGAATTTAATAAGGAAACTAAATAATGATATACTTTGAGGCTAGAGTCAATATGGGATCAAATGGCATACACCATATATAATATATGTACATATATACACAAGATTTTAGTAAAAATTTGTATGTTATAAAAATAGGAACATGAAATGCATGTTTAGCACAATAATTTAAGTAGTTTCGTTACAACAGAGCATTGAGCAGTCGGATAAGCCCGCTGCAACATACATACATACATAACTATTTGAATTATACCATGTTCTTATTGATAGAAGTAAACTCTGCGTTTCTTATGGGTTGTAACTCATTGTTTTTTTTTTACCTTTTATGGCTTATGACTTAGAAGCAATAAAAAATCAAATTGAAAACAATTATATTAAATAGTAGTTTATAGTAATAAGTAAAGCAAAACAAAAATCAAAACACAGCTACACAAGCGAAACGTGTGGAAAGCAAACCAAGCGATTGAAACAGCTGATCACACTCGATAATGAACGGCAGCATACCTGCTTTTGCATTTAGTATTGATATCGACATGTGAAATATTTTGTCTAAACTGGGGGGTGTTACCATAATAACTAATCAATCGTAAATAAAATTGCACAAAAAAAAATTTCCCACAAAATTGAATTCGGAAAAATGCTATATATTTTTATGATCGATAATTTGTCTTGCTGTTAGTTAACATGAGCTGTTGAGCAGTAACAGCAGGATAACATTAGCCAACCTTTCGATTTCAGTGTCATCGATTGTTCATAGAGCAATTATCATTTGTTGTTGTTTCGTCGCAAGGTTCGGACGTGTGGTATTCAGAGGTGCACATTGGAAGTCGTTCGGCTCTGCGTTCATTTCATTTTTTTTTCTGTGTAATTTTGTTTTGCATACTGAGACGCAGACGGACACACGACCACGGCGGAGTCGTTTTGACTAACCGATACCGATACCCAAGCCCGTGCCCAGGCATTAGTAAATGTGAAATGTGACGACACAACGAAAAAGTGTCCGCAATCGCGCAGCCGAGGCGACAAAAACCATTTTGCAAAAAGAAAAAGAAATTAAAAAGAAATACAACAAAAAAAGTGAGAGGAATCGGCAGCGACGCTCACGCGTTGCGCCCCCATTCAAAATAAAAGTGAAAACGTGCAAAATATACAACGAAAAAGCAAAGCAAGAAAGAACAGCAACAAGAAGATATTAATTATAATCCAAAAATGTGCGACGCTGTCGCAACCACCACCACAGCAACACCAGCAATTCCAGCAGCAGCAGGATCTGGATCAGGAGTGGCTGCTGGGGAAACTAACACATCGACAGCAATGGAGGAGCGCACGCGACAAAGTTGCTGTCGCCTATGCATTGCGCCCGCTAGCGAATGCATTTCGATCATTAACAGTTATGCGGCCGATAAGGAACCGTTGGCCACTAAAATACACAACTGCGTAAATATCAAGGTAAGTAAACCAAATGTTGCCAGCGGCATACGTAATACACTCATCCACACACATTGGCAACGGCATCGACGTCGCCATCGATTCGATTTCTACCTGCTGTCGCTGGCGCTGCTGCTGCTGCGCCAGTGTGCTCCTTCAATGCGAAACCGTTATACACACTGATGACTGCTGGTACCCATTCCCCTACTGCTGTTGTTGCTCGGAGCCGGAACAAACGGCCGGCAGGCAGGCAGCCAGCACAGCCACACCCGAGCTGTGCTGATGGGTAATCTACTCCTGCTCTTGTCGAGCGGCATTTCCTGTCTGTGCGTGTATAATCGATAACAGTTCTAATATCGACAACTGCACCTAGCGCTCGCTGGCCAAAAAAAAAAAAGAAAAAGAAGAAAAGTAGCCAGAAAGTGAGGTTAAATGCGAAACCAAAAGTAAAATATGCCTCATCAGACGCGAGCTGCCGCTGCTGCTCTGCTACTGGCTGGCCCCATTTGATTGTGCAAGCACTGGCGATGACGACAACGACGACGAGACCGAGCCAAACGTTGTTTCGTTCGTTGCCAGCTGCAGCAGCAGCAACGGCAACGCCAGCATTCTCTTCTACCCAATACAATCCAATCTCCACCTCTGCCTCATTCCCCCGTCTAAAATGGCACTTGCCCGTGAGCAACATCATCATCATTGGAAATGGAAACGGAATCGAGCGTTCGTTCGCATTTGTGCTTGTCCATGCCGTGCCATGCCGTGTGCTCCGGCTCTGTGCCGTCTGCCTCTGGCTTTGCTTGAAGTGCCAAGTCACGATGCCCGACGACGGCGACGACGACGCGACGGCCATCGCCGTTTATTGGTATTGGTGTAACTTTGTCGTTGTGGTTGTCGCTGGCGTTGCCTGTGGCTGGCTGCTGCTGCCGCTTGCTTGTTTGCTTGCTTGCTTGGCTGGTTTGTCGCTCGCTGCTCGATTGCCGACGTTAACGTCGTTGTCGTTGTCGTCGTCGTCGTCGGCGTCATCATCATCGGCATTTCGTGTGCTACGTTGGCATGAAACTGAGCACAAACCAAACCATGAGCAGCTGGCGTGGCTGTGGGATTCAGCAATGGTCATTCCTATTCCCGTACATACAAAGCATTGAGGTTAGAATTGGCCGGCAAAAAGCAGAATCAAAAGCAAGAGCAAAAGCCCAACATTAATAATAACAACAAACTATGCTTATTGTTTATTATTTACATATTTTTGTTGCCGCTGCTGCGGCTGCCTGTTTGTGCTTGTACTGCTTCTTCTACATTTTCCCTATTCCCCAGTTTGAAATGTTTTTGCCGCTCAGCTCAAAATTAGAGATGGGTCAAGTGCGTGCTTGCCCACTTCAAAACTGAAAAGCGAAACTTATCGAACATTACTTAAAAGTTGTGCAATTTGTAATTTTCCGATAAATGCAATAAGCAAGGACCAAAATTAATAACAATGGCTGACATATGATAAATATTTCGTGCTATATTAAAATGTTGTATCTTCGACCATCACTAAGCACTAAGAACGCACGGCACGAATAAGCAGCACAAAACGTAGAGCACAATGAGCGGCAGCGGCGCCCGAACGGCCATTCAACGGCAACAAAATGTTCGAGGCCGTCACCATCGACGAGATTGAGAGCGCTGTGCCCAGAGAGGGCAGGAGGAGGAGACGCTCGTGCGTGCATGTGTATGTGTCGATGTGATGTGTTTGTGTGTGTGAGTGTGAGTATATGTGAATGTGTGTATGGAGCTTGGGTCGCGCTTGGTTCGTTTCATATCGGCTGTGGTTGCCGTTGCTGCTGTGCCTGCCCAGCGCCAGAGCAATTACGTATAATTTTTGTGCTCGCCTCGCTTCCATGGAATTCGCCGCCATTGTAGCAGCGACGCTGGCGATTCTGGCTTCGGCTCCGCATGGCAGAGCTGCGGCTGCTGCCCAGTTCCAAGTCTCGATTAATATCAGCATCAGAAGCAGCATCAGCAACCATGCCCAGCGAGCGTCCAGTCTATTTCCGTTTCGCTCTCATCTGGCCTGTCCGCCCCCTTGCCTCAACGCTGACTCTCTTGCACAGTCGCTCGCTCTCGCTCTCTCTACTTTTCCGCTCATGCTTGCGCGCGCGCTCTTGTCGTGTCCTTCACTGGCTTCCATTTGTGACTCCTCGCTGGGCTCATGATATCCGGTGCAGGCACCTCTGGGGCAAAGCAGTCGCACAAAGGAGAAGCGAGAAACATATGTATATATAAATATATATATACATACATATATATCGTGAACGCGTGAAGAGGGAAATGGGAATGAAAAGAAAGACGGCGCATGAAACTGCCTTTTGGATTTGTGGGCTTCGCTAGCGACGCTTTGTTGCCTGGTGCTCTCGGCTCGGTTATTGATTCTTTCAGGCAGACACAGAGCACAGAGCACACAGCTGAGCCAGCAGGCAGCCCGACGAGCAACCAGCAACCAGCAAGCAGCTCGCAGGCAGGCAAGCAGGCAGGCAACCAACCATTCAGGCGAACCCAGTACCAGAGTCGCCCTCGTCATCCACTTTTCGTTCAACACAAAATGGTTGCCCGCTGCTCAGCGACGACGGCGATGACTCTCTGGACTGCGCCCCCGGCAACGACATCATCATCTACGTCGGCGTCGTCGCCGTCGTCGTTGTCGACACGTTGCTGCTGCGTGTGCTTGGTGCTTGGTGCTGGCACTAGGTTGCTCTTTGGTTTCGCTTTGGCTCGATTTCATGGTGAATACACCAGCAGCAGCAGCTCAACCAATACATGCGCGCACACACACACACTTTCAAATATTTCCACACAAGCGACCATTTGGTTGGCGTCATCGCTGTGCGGTTCGCTTGTTATCTGGAGGCGGACCACATGTACACACTCACACACACACACATACAGACGCACACGCACAAAGCACAGAGTAGAACAGCAGAGGGCAGGGCAGCTACAAACGTATATACATATATACGAGTGTTTTTTTTTTTTTTTTTTTTTTTTTTTCGGTCGCTCTGTTCAAGCAGATTAACCTGGGCATGGGAGTTGCAGTTGTTACCAGTTGTGTCTGCGTCCCGCATCGAATTTCGGATACACATCATCCATGCCCATGCAAGTCAAGTTCAGGTGGAAGCAAAACAAAAAAACTTTCTCTGATCAGAAGCGTTCGGGTGAAAAGGTTGGTCCGGGTATAGCCATGACCATTAGTCAGAGTGGGAGACAGGGAGAGAGAGAGAGAGAGAGATGGCACTGATAATACTATATAAAAAAAGAAGCCTTTGCCTTTCCATTCACCCATTTAGAGCGTATTGCAAATCGATGGCCAGACAATTTATCGATGCATCAGCTAGTGACAAATGCACTTGACTAAAGTTTGTAATCGCCGTTGCTGTTGTTGTTGTAAGTGTTGTTATTCTGCTTCTGTGTAATTTAATACAGCAACAACAACCGGTGAAGATCTGCACACGGGCCTGCTAATGCTTAGGGTTACTTTTGTTGGAAAGGACACACATACACAGACGCACACACATACTCATACGCATGCATACATACTCAGCTGACAGCGAATAAGGGCACAAAGGCAAATACGGCAATGAAGCAAAATGTAAACGATAACAAGAACCCAAAACTCGTTCAGCTCCGAAGATCATGCGGCGTTGCTGGACAGGCTGTGCCCAAGCGACGTTTTAATTCTGGGCACCATCTTCTCTCAGCTTGGTGTTGCCGTCATGGCGATGCAGCGCACTGATGATGATGATTGTTGCACCTGGTGGTCAACAACATACAGCAACAGCAGCTGGCAACTGTGGCAGCTGCTTCTGCATCTTGTTTGTATTGATGGATGAAAGATTTCCTTTTCAACTTTCTAAAACGCCTGCTGCCTGGCTGCCAAAACGATTTGTGCCTTTTGGCTGATATGCAGCCCAAGCGGATTTCTTGCAATTAATTTCACAAATCAAAAGTCCCTTCACACAATATTTGTATATATGCATGTATATATATAATTCAACTAGCGTTACCAAATCTTTATATATGTATGTACATATTTCGAAACCAGCTAGAAATACAGGCATATATACATATAAACTATAAATATCAAGAAAAGAATGCGTTATATGAATATGTATGTATGTATGTATTTACGAGTAGATTTTGCAAATTAATGGCAATTGCTTTAACATCTGTTAGTGCGTGGCATTAAATACCGAAATAAATATCGTTTTATGTAACTAAATACCAAATGGTCTATGCAATTATCAAATTCGGCAACAACTATCTTCTTCTTTCTGGCTTTTCTATTTTTCTATTCCTGTGGTCAGCAATTGTTAAAATAGCGTTATTTTCGTATTTAATTCAAATGAACATTTACCGCTGACAACAAAAGCCATCACCAACAAGAGTAATATTAATAATGTCTATTAAAGTCACCATCACCCCTTGGCCCCTTAGGGCAAAGACTTTTGGTGGTGTTCCTGCCTCGGTGGCACTTGAGAAAGAGATGTGCCCAACAGGATGTCGCCGTGCGGGCGGCTTGGTTTGGGTATAGTATGTAACAAGGTGAATGAACAACATATTATCGAAACCCTTCAAAGCCGAAGTGGGGCGGGGGGCGCTCGGCAGGACGAGCATTGCAGGATTCAAGTGGGTACATAAGGCATTTGTATATAAGCGCGGATGTATATGCTTGCGTATTTATGCATGTATGTACGTATATACACATGTATATGTACGTATGTATATTGAATTTACATACTATACCCAACACGCACACACTCATCTCACGTATGCTGTGGCGTGTGGAAATGTGAGGTAGCGGCATGGGCGCGACTTCTGTTTGTTTTTACGCATTACAAAAACAAATGAAGATGCAAAAATAAGCAGTTACACAAATTTGTATATACATATGCAAATATGTGTGTGCAGTGCAGAAACAAAACATACATATGTATATATACATATATATGTACATATGTATATTAAAAACGCTGTCAAATGCGTTTGCCGGCTTAAAAGCAACAATCAACGATTATTTTCGCTTCTGTTTTGATTTTTATTTTCGTGATTTATTTAAATTTGGCCACTATGGCCACTTGTTATCGATACTTACAAAAGAGCGATAGTCTACTATTTGCGATATTTTCGCAAACTTAAAGTATCACATGTATACAATAATTAAATACATATGTATAAATAATATACATACATATGTAATAATAGAGGGAATAAAGCGATTTTTTTATAACAAATTGTTTAGTAGAACAACAATATTTTATATAACGGCTTCAGGCATTTATATTTATCGCGAATTAAGATCTACTTAATAATTTATTCATTCGAGCAAATATACAGACATACATACATATGTGTGGATGTATACATAAATATATTAAAATTATTTGAAAAATCGTAGTTTCCATGCGTAGTCTAACCTCCTTTCTCAAGCACGAGCAGTGTACCAATATCAATATACTATGTATATTTATAATTAAGTTGTATTACCCATCCACATACTTTTAATTGAAAAGCCAAAATGGTCTCATGCCACAGACAATTAAAAACATATTATGTACACAACATAGCAGTAAGCTAGATGAGCAACAACAATAAGATGTTCATATGCCTAATTTGCATCAGTCAAGTTATACATAGCCAAACACATAATAAGGTATATACTTGCATACCACTGTTTACATGGCTGTATATATGTGTACGTCGATATCAATACATACGCACACTCAAACACAAATCGCTATCAGGCGAAAGGACATGGGACACTCATATGAAATGCAATCTTGTGTGTGTGTGTGCATAAGTGCGTATGTGGTCTGTAGCAATACTGAGTTTTGCATATAATTATATGCAGGTCATTGACATTAATAGACGCACTTAAAGGCATTGTAGGTTTACCGCTGCTTTAGCTACCGCTTGGAATGCTAGAGCCATGTACGAAGAAACCCCAAACCGTTTAAACCTAGACAAAGGTGTGAGTAAATTAATTTTAGGATGCGGGGCTGACAATGGCGATGACTTTGCATCCCCAATGCATTAGGGTGTATAAAACTATGTGGGCCTATGCTAGTTAAACCAAACAGAAAATACGCAAATTTAATGTAGAGACTCACATAGCTACTAATTATTTAATGCAATTGGGCTAAGAGAATATGTGAATCAATTAATAGTACAAATTAATTACATTTGGGAATGGTCATATGGTCACACTGACACTGTATAAATGAGCTAAAAATGACGGAATAATTACTTAAGTTAGAGATGAGCAAATATGGAAATCATTTGTCAAATTTTTTAAAAAGTAACAGTAACTTGGATAGATATTTAAGTTATGCTAATTATAACGGATGCATTCTAATATGATTTATATCTCTATATATTTTCAGATCACGCCATTGGATCGTCTGTCGCTGCATATTTGCCATGCCTGCATCAGCTATTTGAATTCTTGGCAGAGCTTTAAGAATCGCTGCCTCAGCTCACAGTCGAAGCAACGGCAGTGGCTGGACAGCGATAAAAACAAGCAACAGACGCTACTGGGATACTTGGATTTGAACAAAACGGAGAATGGAAGCTCCATTGAACAACAGCAACAGCCGCAGCAGCAGCTCGAATCGAATATCGATTCGGCATCGATTGCAGCTGAAAAGGCATCCGCCAACATTTTGGATGGCATACCGTCGTTGAAGAAACGCAAATCGTTAACAGTTTATGTGAGTCCAAAGCAACAGCTACAACAGCAACAACAACAACAGCTACAGCAGTTACAACAGCAGCAACAGCAACAACAACAGCAGCAGCAGCCGGTGCAGCATACAGCAAGAGCAACGAGCGCGGCGGCGGAATCACAGCAAACGCTGCAGACCCTTTTATTACAGGTGCCGTCAGCGGCAGCAGCATTGGCAACAACGTCAACCCAGCAGCATCAGCAGCAACAGCGCAAATATCAACAGTATCAGCAACGTGTCAAGCAACAACATTACCATCAACAACATACCCAACAAGCGCAGCATCAGCGCATGAGTCGCATTCGTCAGCCGCGACGCCAGCAACAGGCGACAATGTCTGGCCAGCGATTGGTCAAATTTAAGCCGAAATTGTTTATGCCACTGGATATAGCGGTGCCTCCGCTGCCACCGCTACCACCACTGTTGCCGACGCCGTCGCAGCAGCAGCCGACTGACACTGTTGCTGCTGGTGCTAAACTGGCATCGTTGCCTTTGCCGTTGCCGCTGCCACTTGATTTTAGCCAGAATCCGAATCAGAATCCGAATACAAATGCGAGTCAGAGTCAGCAGAAACATAGCAGCGTGTTGCCGTTGCCAGTGCCGTTGCCAGTACCAGTGTCATTGCCGCCGTCGACGCCGCAGTTGCCGCCGCTGCCGGCTGCCACAATAACCAGCAACGCCGCTGCGCCTAGTGCTGTCTCTGCCGCAGCGACTGCCGCAGCCGCAGCTACAGCCGCAGTCACGACTCCTCTGCTTATGCCGGTGACGCTGCAGAGCGCTGCCCAGCAGCTGCGCTTTTTCAGGCGCTATTCCTATAATGTAATTGTATCGTGCATTCGCAAGCGTGTCCACAAGTCACATACACAACCAACTCCCTCAACCTCACCAGATGCATCAGCCAGTGTATATTTTTTGTTCTACAAATTGCAATAAATTTTATATATTTATCTCTTTCTATATTTATATATATATATATGTAAAAATATATATATACATATACATATACCTTATATATTGAATTAGCCCGTCATTATCAACTTATCGCGCTTGCGTGCGTGTGTTTCGCTTACAGCCGCTGCCCGCCGTGCCGATCAAGGATGAGCCTATTGACGATACAGACGATGACTTTCAAATGAAGTGCATAGACGAATCCGATGACATGATGGATCCCACAATGTTCCTAGAGCGCTCCGAGCATGAGGGCGATGTGCCACTAATGGTAAACAATCAAACATTAACATATTGAACCCTGAATTTAAATATTATAAATAAATATGAGTTACATACGTATATATATATATTCAAGCATGCAACGAACGATACAAGTGAAAAGGCAAAACAAGCAAAAACGCACTAATTTAGGATTACTTAAAATACCAAGAGCAAGCAAAAAATCATAATCCATGGGATTTTGCGGAATTTTCAACACTTAAAATGCGTCCTTTTGCTATTTCAAATACCTACAATCAAATTGGGATTTTTGTGCGTACATTCTGAACAGTTGAGAAATAAAGCAATCAAAGTTGTTCGATAATTGTCGATTAATATTAAAGAATGGGAATGGGTTTGGACCCAATCTGAATTGGAGGCAATTAAGGAATTAATTGAGATAGTCAATTAACCAGTAGGCGCAAGAATTATTGTACAATTTTGAACTCAATTTTGTAATTGGAGTTGATGCCAGAAATGATTCACGCATGCAATAGCAATGCAAAATAAATAAATGATATGTATGTATGTCAGTTGGATAATCTCAATTTTGCATCTCTCTCCCTCTCTTTGTCTCGCTTTTTGCATAACAGACCTCCGACTATGATTACACGGCGCAACACGGCGTGACGGCGGTTGCGGCGGCGGCATCTCTGCCCGCCAGCGCGGTTGCAAACGTGGCCGCCGCCGGCGACTCGAAGGTGGCCAGCTGTCGGGCTTGCAGTCTGCAGTTCTCGACGCGCGCGAATGCCCGACGCCACGAACGTAATCTGCATCCGAATCTGTTTCAATTGTCGACAGATTCACCCAACAATACGCCCATCACAAAACCGACGCCAGCCCTGGCCGCCGCTCTGGAAATTCAACGTGCCGCAGCGGCGGCGGCAGCCACCGCCGAGGCAACCAAAGCCGCCGCCGGCGGCAACATATCAGCGCAAAAATATCGCCAGGTGGTAATGAATACGTTCATCAAATGCGAAAACGGCGGCTTCGACTACGACAATCCAGAGCAATATCAGCATCTGCTCACCCGCGACAAAGTGGACTTCATACAGGAGAACAACGAGTTTCTGGAGCAATACCAGACGATGACGTGTCGCTGCTGCAATAAGTACTTCAACACCTACAAGAACTTCATGGCGCATGTGCGCAAAAAGTATCCGCTGCTGCCGCGCAATCTGTGCTTCAACTGCCTCAAGATGAACGACTCGAAGGCGCTGTTCATATCGCATCTGAAGAAGCGCAACTGCATCAATCTGTATCGCGTGCTCAACGCGCTGCGCCTCAAGCAGCCAAACTTTTCGCACGCCAACGCATCTGGTGTGGCTGTCTCGGCCGACTTGAGTGTTGGCCAAGCGGCAACTGCTGCAGCTGCGTCCGCTGGGCACGAGACCTCATCGGAGCGGCCAGAGAAGCTGCGTGCCAAGGAGCTGCTGGTGAACAAGCTGTATGAGTGCAAACTATGCCCGAAGGGCTTTCGCACCAAGCACGAGTTCCGCACCCACGTATACGACAAGCATGCGGATGTGCAGCGCAAGGACAACAACTCGATACAGTGCACCTTCTGTGGACTGGACTTTGCCGATCCCGTGGACCGGCGTCGCCACTACAACAACATGGAGTGCATTGTGCGGCTGCGCTGCATGACCTGTGATGCCAAGCTGGATACGCATCAGCGTTTCCTCGACCACGTCTACCAGGACCATCTGGGCGGCGTGAGCAGCGACAATGCCTCGACGGCCAACAGCGGCGGCATGGATCATTCCCCTGGCAAACGCAGCCTGTTGGGCGCCTTGGGCATTGGCATAAGTCAATCATCGAATGATGAGTCACGCAGCAGCACCCACAACAATAACAATGCCGCAGAAGCGGCCTTCACCTCGACACCGAAGCCATCTGGTGGGGCGGCAGGCGGCACAGCAGCAGCAGCAGGAATCGGTGCCAGCGGCTCCACATCCGGCAGTCGTGATGCACCCAAATCGCAGTATTTCTCCCGCATGCCACAGGTGTGCCCGATCTGTGGGCAACAGTACAACAACTACAACAACGTGCTGCGCCACATGGAGTCGAAGCATCCCAATAAGCTGCCCGAAACGTACAAGTGTGTGCGCTGCGGCCTGGGCTATCCGCGAATCTCCTATCTGCGCGAGCACATGATCAATGTGCATGGCGTGGACAAGAATCGTCATTCGGGCGGCTTTGAGTACATTGTGAATGCGGATGCCGTCAAGCTGGCGGATGGCAGCATGCCCAACGTCTACACGGGCCGTTATGATTATGTGATGAAGGATCTGATGTCAATAACAAATGGTGGGACACTCGGTAATTTTTTGTTTGGCGACCCCCCCATCACATCCATCAACCCAGTCTGTGAAGTCCCGTGTGCCAATGTCCTACTCATCCAGCAACATGCTTTCTGCTGAATATATATACATATATGTATATGGGCAATATCTGCATAATACGAAAGATTTAGTTGAATATGTTTAGAGTTGGCGCGCCGTTCTATGCGATTCTCAAATACTTCGAATTTCAAGTAAATGAAACTCTAAATCTGTTCAGAGCTGCGCCTGCCGCTCTATGCAATTCTCATAGTTCTATAACTTTAATGAAAGCTATGTAATATGATGAATTCTGAATTTTGACTAGCTAAGCGCGCCTTTCCATGCGACTCTCATATAAAATGACTATTGTCCAGATATTACTTGTTTATATATGTGTGTATATATAGGCCTATATGTAAGCTGGGGCGATTGTCTAAGCCATATTGAAAATCTTGTGTTAATGATTTATCTCTCTTTCTCTTTCTCTGTCTCTCTGTTCCCCTCCACTCTTGACAGATGAGGATGAGGAGGAAAGCGGCAGCGTTGCCAAAAAGATGCGATTGGATGACAGCAGCAACAACAGCAGCATCAACATGAGCATTGCCAACCAGCAGAAGGAGTGCCTCATCTGCAATGCGGTGTTCAGCAACAACATTGGGCTATCGAATCACATGCGCTCGCATTATACGGCCGCAACGGCAACGAATGCAGCGCTGGCGGCTGCCAATCGCATGACGCCCAAATCTTTGACAATTACCGCCACGCCGCCATTGGACACGTCGGCAGCGACGTCGTCGACGAGCGCTGCAGCTGGAGCAGGAGGCGGAGGCGGTGGGACGGCTGCGACAAGTGCAGCTGGAGCCGGCAGTGGATCAACAACGGGCAGTGGACTACCGCCCGCCATGGTGCATCAGACGCCACAGGAGCAGGCCATGTTCCGGCGCAGTCTGGACCAGGCGGCGGATCGTCGCTTTCGGCGCATGCGCTGCCGCATCTGCCAGCGGCGATTCAGCTCGAAGAAATCGTATCGCTATCACATGCTCACCGACCATCAGGTGCAGAACGTACAGTTCATCAAGTGCAAGCTCTGCAATGCGGAGTTCGCCTACGAGAAGGGCCTGAAGGTGCATCTGTTCAAGGTGCACGGGCGGGCCATCAAGGACGAGATGATTGTGAAGCAGTTCGAGTGCGACATCTGCTCGATTGTCTACAGCTCGGAGCTGGAGCTGCAGCAGCACAAGCGCAGCGTGCACAAGTCCCATGATGCTGGCTCCAAATCATCGGCAACCAAATCATCTACCGCTACCTCAGCTGCTGAACTGGCGGACACATCGGGTACGGCCGGAGCCGGAGCGGGTGCCGTCCTGCCGCTCTACTGGTACCAGTGCAAGTACTGCCCCTCCAACTTTAACACCAACAAGAAGCTAGCCATCCACATCAATTCGCACGACGAGTTCGATTCGAATGATTATTCGTGCAAGGATTGCGGCAATGTCTACAGCGGACGCAAGAGCCTCTGGGTGAGTGTGGCCATTCCAAGCAGTGGATTGCAGACTAGACAACATCTATATGATTATATATATATATATGCATATTCCATAGGTGCATCGCTATAAGAAGCATCCGCAAGTGCCAGATCCCGTGGAGTGCACGCTCTGCCGTAAGATGTTCTTCGATCGACAGATGCTGGAGAATCATACGCCCACCTGCAACCGGAAGCCCATCACTGCCACCGGCGCCCATCAGCAGGATCAGCAGCAGCAACACCAGCAGCAGCAGCAGCAGCTGCAACAGCAGCGGGCCGTATTCAAGCACAAAACGGGCGACGATGACGATGAGGAGGAGGACGATCAGCTGATGCTGGTGGACGATGGTGGCGTGGGCAGCGACAGCAACGGTGGCAACGGTGCGGCAGCCACCAGCGGCACAAGCAGCAGCAATCCAAATACGATAAGTGCGAGCACAATAAAGATACGCATACCGGAGGTGGCGTGCACCATTTGTGGGGCACGCTTCACCGACCAGGAGATGTTCACCAAGCACATACAGAAGCACGAACAGGATCTGTATGTGGACAATCCGTTGGCGGCCATGTTCGACGATGGCCCCGCCGATGTGGGTCAATTCAAGGTGGAGCGCCAGAACGAGAATGGGGAATACGCGTGCGATTTGTGCGCCAAGACGTTCCCCCAGGTGATTGCGCTCAAGGTGCATCGCAAGTGGCATTTCAGAGGTGATAGCAAGCAGGTGAGCTTTTTGGGCTTGTGCAGCGAGGTGAAATCTGTGTGGATGGATCCCACGATACCGTCTGCGGATCCATTCGTGTGCGTCAAATTAATAACGTTTGTTCTTTGTTGCCTCCGCACCAGTCGCAAAAAATAAACAACAACTAATGAAAGAAAAAAAACTAAAATAGAAATAGGAAAAAAAAAAAATGAAACACTTTAATAGAATTTACAATGTGTGCAGCAGCACCACCCGTTTCGAGTGGTGCAGTCTTGTGTGGTTTTACTAATTTCCTTTATATTTGTACATTTAGAATCTCATCATCGACGGCGAAGCGACAACGCTGAACAACAGCAGCAGCAACAACAACAACAACAACAATTCGCTGAGCTCCTCATCGATGCTACGCGAGCTGCATGCAGTGGGCCTGATGCCCAACCAGCAACAACACCAGAAGCAACAGCAACAGCAGCATCAACAACAACAACAACAGCGGAACAACACGTCGAGCAGCAGCTCGAGCAAATCGCTGAAGCGGAAACGTGAACTGAAATGCGAATACTGCGCCTCCACATTCATTAGCAACAACAACCTGCGACGCCACATGTACGAGCTGCACAAGCACGAGGTCAGCAATCTGCCAGAGCCGCCGGTGATTGAGGTGGATGAGCCGCTGACGTGCCGGCGTTGCGGCGATATACGCTTCGATACCAAAGAGCAGTGGATCGAGCATAAGCTGGCGGACGCCAAGGTGGTGCGTCCCTTCTGTCCATTCCAATGGGGCTGTGATTTGTGCGGCGAGTACTTGTCGCGCAAGGAGAAGCTCATCAATCATATTAACAATCATCTCAAAGAGGATGTGATAGTGCCGGTGGCGACCGTCAGCAAGGCGCCCGTGCTGCCCAACAAGGCGAAGACGGCAGCTGGAACAGCAGCAGCAGCAGCAGCAACAGCAACGGCTGCAAAGGGCACAGTGCGAGCGGCGGCAGCAGCTGGCGGCAGAGTGAATAAGGATAAGCAGCTGGAGGAGGAGCAGGCGACAATGAAGGTGGCAACGAAGCAACAGCAGCAGCAGCAGGAGAAGGAGAAGGAACAGCAACAGCAGGCATCCAATGATGATCATGCTGAGGAGGATGATGATGAGGGGGAGGAGGACGATGGCAGTGATATGGATGAGGATGATGATGATGAGAGCGATAGTGGCGAAGGAGAGAGCACGAGTGCTGATGATGATGAGGAGGACGATGATGATGATGAAGGCGATGTTGACGATGAGGATGATGATGACGAAGAAGATGTGGATGGCAATGTTGTCGAACAGCAATTGCTGCAACAAAAACAACAACAGCAGCAGCAGAAGCAGCAGCAACAACAACAACAACAGCAGCAGCAGCAGCAGCAACAACAAAACCTCAACAGCAACAGCAATAGCGTCGCTGCCAACGATGATGATGATGACGATCTCATTGAGGAAGTCATCGAAGAGGATGGCATTGTCGAGGAGCTGGACGACGATGAGGACGATGACGATGGCAATACAACCGATGAGCACCAGCAGCTGGCAGCCAATGCCAATGCCAATAGCAAGCAGCAACAGCAGCAGCAGCAGCCGAGACGCCTCAACTTTGACTACTCGCGCTCGGACAGCGCCAAGCTGAACGGGAATGGCAAACAGATGCCGCAGCAGCTCGCCGCGGCCAAGTCGAAGGCGGGGCAGTCGGCGGTGCTGGTAATGCATAGCTCCGAGGAGGATGAGGAGGAGGACGATGACGAGGAGGGTGTGGAGGGTGAAGCGATGAACATTGATGATATTATTGAAGAAGATGATGGGGAGGATGAGGACGACGATGTGGTTGGTGTCGATGGTGGTGTTGTTGAGGACGACGATGATGATGATGATGACGATGATGATGTTGAGGAAGATATGGATGAGGACGACGATGACGAGGAGGATGACGACGACGATGTCGATGACGACGTCGATGGCGTCAACAATCGTCGTCGTGACGGTGCTGTGATGGTCAGCGGCATCAGCATCGGCGACGGTGAGGCTGATGATGATGATGATGATGGTGTTGCTGATGCTGATGTGGATGGTGATGTGGATGGTGATGCTACATCATCATCGGAGAGCGAGTCAACAACAACATCGCATTCAATTGGTGAGCGGCGTAAAAAATCAGTAGTTAAATCAGCGGCACATGCCGCTGCCGCTGATCAGTCTAATTCCAGCTATACGTGTGATCTATGTCAACTTTGTTTCGATTCTCAGGAGCAACTGCAGTCACATATTAAAAGCCATTTTCTGAATGGGCCCTCGGCGGGTGGCAGCGGCAGCAACAGCAGCGCCAGCAATAGCAGAAGAATCGGTGCCGGCGCTGGTAGCAGCAGCACCAGCAACAGCAGCAGCAACAGCAGCAACAGCGGCAACAGGACCAACAACAATAACAACAACAACAATAACAATAATAATAAAAATACCAATAATAATAATAGCAGCAAAAGTAAAACCAAAAAGTCCGGCTTGGATGCAACGAAAGGTGAAGGTGCCGCTGCTGCAACAGCAACAACAACAGCAGCAACAACAAGATCCACAACAGCAACTGTTGCCGCTGCAGCGGCTGATGCAACAAACAGCTTGAACTGAGCTTGCAAACACGAAAATGTACAAAAAAACAAAACACAACAAAATCAATCGCACTCATCGCACACATCCGCAACGCATTCCATTGTCAAAAACACACACAGACACACACGCACACACACGCATACACCCACATCCCCGCGCCCATGCACAACTACATGCATACACATACACGCGCGCGCACACAGTCATGCACATGTACAAAAGGAGAACTGTGTGCATGTGTGTGCGTGTATGTGTGTTAAATACAACAAACGTTTTTTTTTTCTTGTAGTTGATATAAATCATATTGCCTGCTGAATTCACACACATACACACACACAAATGCAGACAAATTAAGCTTACATATTTGATATGATATAACACGATAGTACATACTTACATATATCCACATTATATATATATATATATATACATATAACTTTTTTTTTACATGTTAAATTAGTTGGTACCGCAGACAACAAACAGGCGCTAAAACGCGTCTCCAGTTTTGAGTTTTAGTTAGTTAAGCGAGATATATATACATATATATATCTTAACTATATATAAACGTACGTACATAAGTCTTTAGAGAATGAATACAAATACTTAAGAGGTTAATGAAAAGTTTGAAATTGTCTGGCGAGAAATAACAACGACGACGATGACGACGCACCAAAGCAAACACAATAAAAAATAAAATACTATAAAAAGTGAGCAAAACAAAATGAAACAAGATTACAAAAGCTAACACTAAATTTAGTTGTAGAAATTTCATACATTTTATATATGATATGACTTCTGGATTTTTTTTTTGTTTGTTTTTACTTTTGTTTTTGTTTTAGAGTTCTGCATTTTGCCTATCGTTGGGTTTGAGAAACCACCGTTTGAAAATTCCTTTTAAAAATTTTAGGCATTTTCGAGTTTAAAAACAATTCACTTTTACGTCTGGATCGGACAGTGAATTTTCGTAAAATTATTTTCATATATATATTTATGTATATTATCGTCTTTTTGTAACTTTCGGCTAACTCTGGACTCGCATAGTTTAAGCTAAGCACATTTAATTTCAATTTCAGTAACGCACTTATATATTATGTTTTTTTTTTTAATTTGATGTAATTTATCTTGATTTGGCTATGTGAAATTCAAAGTTGAGATGAACGCATTTTGTAACATGAAAAGTAAATTTGTTTGCCATAAAAACACACACATAGAAACAAGCCACACACACACACACACACGTACACACAGCATTAGCACTTTTCTCCCCCCAATTCATGACACATTTAGTATGTAATGTGTATATTAATTATTTATATTTAATGATGCATTTTACAAATAATTCGTTCTCATGCTTCATTATTCAAATCATATACGTCGTATTGAGGAAAACATAAACACAAACAGGAAGAAAGTAGAAGAAGAAAAAAGTGAAGAAAAATAGTGCATACTGCATATGTTAATTACGCTTACGAAATAATTAATTAATTATTGCGATTTGCAAAACATACCTTTTACTTGTAAAACTAATTTAAGGTTTATGTATGTAATTGGAAAAACTAGTTTAAAAGCCCAGATTACACATTTAAATAAAAAGACAACATGAATGAAACAAATGCATTTTGAATATGAATTTCCCACATTTAAAAAGGTTTGCAGCGCGCCAAGCTTCGGTGACAGCGGTATTTATCGATTTCCAACACTGCTGGAAGAATTTCCCCACGCTCACTGATGGTCGAAAAGTAATAAAAGAGACTTCTTTGTTTGCACACTTTTAATAAAATATCAATGCACATTACATTTATAATATATGTATACATATATATTCTTGAATGGTGCCAGCTTAAAATGGTTGCCATACAAAACACATTTGATAATGCCAATTGCTAAACGACGGCATAGGCACTCATAGTCTAAGGTTGAATTCTCTTGTTTTTTTGTTGTTCTCTTTGTTTAGTTTTGTTTTTGTTAACATTTCATTCTAGGGAATTTTAGCTATGTTTTTGGTCTTGATGGGTCATTAGTATATAGAAGTTTAGAAGGCATAATTAGAGGAATCATTAACAAACGTTACATGTAATTAAAATTGCAAAACATAGTTAACATTACAATACGGTAACAAAAATACAAAAAAAAAAAAAAAAAAAAAAAAAAAAAAACAAACACAGCCAACGATGCCGTTCAGTGTTATACATAAATACTAATAGAAACTAATTGTGTATTCTGTTGCAAAAAACATTCATAAATTATTACGCTTAAAAAAGATACTATAGCTTAATATATATGGTGCACAGGCGCAAGAGGAGCTCCGCCACAAAATACTATCATAAGCGAATTCCATGCCTCTACGAGTACTGGGTGTGCGGATTGACGCTGATCATCTCCATATTGCTGCTATATATTGGTATATAAATGTATATAGAAGAAAGAAAAGTTGATTAGTTATATTTTTAAATGCAAGGCTTGTAATCATTTAATTGGCGCTGATAAGCCGACGATAAATGGTAAATGGTAATACTTATCGCGCACCAAATGCTCGGTAAATTCGACAGCCATTTAGATCTTTTTGCTTTGATGGAGCTTGAGGTACTTGAGCTTCAAATGAAGTCAAAGCTGTATGATGAGGGTAAGGAAATGGAAAGTATGTATGCATGTATGTATGTATTTAGTTTTTGTATTGATAATGGTTAGTGAGATTTCAGAGATTCGCCTGGTTAAAGGGATAAAGAGATGATGGCAGCGGCAACCGCTGTGCCAAACTTACCTACGACTGCACCGCATATGGATGAGGAGCAGCACAAGTCCAAGTACCACACAAATAGCACCCACAACAATATAGGCAATGCCTAAGAATGGATTTTTACCGCCAAGCACAGAGGTCGTCGATAGGATCATACGCTTGGTGCCACCAAACGATACGACAGGATAGTCTGAAATCACAATATACAGTATATAATATATCTATAGTCTATAATAAATGTTTTCAATGTCACTTACTGTACTTAATTTTTAGCGTATATTGGCCCGCTTTCAGCCCCTTCGAGTAGCTGTTGTTTGTTTGGTCCAGGCGGCGGTAGAGCTTACGAAAACTGGGCAAGGCAGCCGTGCGCATCCATACGATTAGATCCTCATTTTGGAAACCATTGTTGGCCGGATTTTGCGGGTCCAATTCGTCGACAGGTTGCTTCCAGAAGATAGGTGGCGAAAAGGGTTTCAATGCTTCCGATAGGTTTCCGGGGGGATTACGGAATTTGACACGTTTATCTGATGGCCATGCAATGCCAGTATTTAATAATTTAATTTCTGTGCTGCCCTGACTCAATGTCAACGTGTCTGTAAAAAAAAGTGACACGATTTGAATTTGAGAATAATTTTAAAACTGTTACCAATTACCATTAAAGAGGGAATTGGCAATGGCTCCGCATGGCGCAATCGGTCTGCCGTCGTCCGCATAGGCAAAGGGTGTGCAGTCTGAACTGGGGGTCAGGGACAGATGGCCCAACAGCTGCTCATCATCGCGTGATTTCACATAGCGTCGATGGTTCTGATAGTAGTTAGTTAGGCCATAGTACATATAAACGGTGCCCTGTTTGAATTAAAAGAGAAAAACTATTTAGCATAATTTATACAGGTGACTTGAATTTGGATACTTGCAAGGAAATCTTCCGTTAGATTGAAGGGTATCTCGCACAAGCACTGGCCGGCAGTTGTGCTCTCCAGAAAGTCAGCGCAGGTCTTATCAGAGCCCACCTGCTTGCACCTGGTGTAGTCGATGATGAGCTCATTGGCTGAGTTGGAAAAGTGCAGCAGCACCACGCCAATGGGCACGAATAGGATACCAATGATAAAGAAGGTGGGCAGAACAGTTCGTGCGGTCAGCACTGGCTGCCAGGCGGGCAGTCGTTGTTGCTTGAAAGCTGAATCTGTAAAATAAACACTTAACGTGTTTAATGGGTGTGATTCATGTATGCAGGTGGAACGAGGGTGGCTGTTGAAGGCTCGCCTTTAAAAATCGATCACACTTTCAATAAGCACTCGGTTTGTTTTCAGTATTAGTCACTCTTTTGAGTTTCCTTATCACAATCACACGCACGCACGCACTCACGGGCATAATACTAAGGTAGGTAGGTAGGTAGGGCTCAAGGTGCTCCAGTAGCGACAGCAAAAGTAACAACAACTTGTTACTTGAGTGTGAGTGTATTGTGTATTTATGGTGTATGTCTATTAAATTTTCACCTGAAGGTCGTTTTGACTTTGTGGCTGCATTTTCCTCATTTCCCACATTTTGCGTTGACATGGCGTCTTCTACACAGTGCTAGCGGCCACCGATGCGTCAATATTTTCGGATTACAAACTTCAAACTAGACTACTCGTCGCAAAATCGTTCACCCAAATACGTAAATAATACAATAAATTTCGCGTTTTAGTGCTGCTTATCGATATACATATATCGATAAGAAAAAGCAAATAAATATTACTGCAATGTACCGCGCATTTTAACACTGGCATATTAATAAGAATTAATTCAAAAACGTTTATACACATGATTAAAAGGTCTTATCCAAAGGAAAATTAAAATTAATTATTGAAATAACCTCTTTATTACCCTCAAACATTTTTCTGAATAATTAAGTTACTGAATTCGACTTAGGTATTGGTTCATCGGCTAGTAGTGCTCATAAGTAAAGTTGGCTATGAAAAAAAAAGCCAATATATATTTTTATTCAATTTATTAGAAATATTTGTAGCTAGCTTCATTTATTAAAATGTTTTATTAATTTTTTTTTTGCCAAATTCAAATATGTGCTCGTTTCCTGGTAATCGGTGTACTTTCCAGCACTGAAAATAACATCGCAGGCATTGATATATCGGAATCATTGGTGTATATGAACTAATTCCCATATCTAGCGGCAGCGGCGTTTTCGTTGAGTCAAAACAACAAAGTATAGGCAACAAAAACGAACTAACGAACAAGGGAAAAGAAACGACGACGAAAAACGTAAATTCACGCATTTATTAATTTTCGCTGTACTGATACGCATATGCGGCAATCAGAGCACACAACAATTGCTCAGGGATTATTAGTACATTATACTGTGTTCAAAAAACATTGTGGTTTTATAAACAACAGCAGCGAAACGCCGACACCGAGATGAAAATCACCGTCACCACCACCGATGATAAGCTCTTCTTTCTAGATGTTGCCACAGATTTGGAGCTAGAAAATCTGAAGGCACTCTGCGCCATGGAAGTTGGCGCTGAAGTTAGCCAAATAATGGTGCTTTTCAATGGCCGCGAGCTGACCAACGACAAGCAAACGTTGCAGCAATTTGGTGTGCGCGACGGTGACTGCATTATGCTGCAGCGCCGCAGAAACAATGCCAATCGTACAGGTGAGCTGCAATTATCAACCCTAAACTTCAATTCTCTCTGACTAATAAGATGCGCGCGTTGTGTTAAAACACTTAAGTGGGTCATTGCACGCGCTCTAGGCCGCTGCTCCTGGTCAGCGCTGCATTATCTAAATCTACGGGAGTGTATGTGTGGGCAGGTTTCCATGTGTGTTTTTGGAATATATGAATCTTTCATTTAAAAATAAGTGTATATTGTCTATACATTACTCAGTATATACTATATAAACGTATTGTGTTGAGCTTTTTTGCACATTCCAAAATTAAAAGACAAGAAATTGCAAACACAGCAAAGCAAATTAAACCCATATACACATATGTATGTATGTATGTATATATATATATATATATATACCTGCATACACAGACACTCCTGGACATGCTTGCGCACATTTGATGTAAATGTTGATCTGATTTTGATAATTTACTTTACGCTATTATCGATATACATATATATGTACACTTAACATAGATAATCGAATGCATACACACACACGCACACACTCACATATCCAGCTGCAGACGTTTCGCTTGACCCCATGCGCATTTGGCCTTGTCTAACATATGCATAAGTGTGTATGTGTGCATATTTATGTGTACATTGTCCAAATGCTTTAGTTTTTTTTGTTTCTTTGTGTGTGCGTGGGCGCGCGCAATTTGCAATCTTTTTTGAATTGTTTGTTGCGTTTTAATTTTTTCCATAGCTTTTTTGTTGCTTGCACCTGGAGCGTGGGCGTTTTCTTGCATGATCATATTCATATATGTATGTATGTATGTATGTATGTAGGAATGCATACAGACTATATCGTCTTTCTTATATAAAATGGGTCCTAAAAACTTTTTGTTTATTAAAACAATTGCAATTTGATTTAATTGGGAAAATCAAGTCATGTGTTTAAATTAAGAACAAATTGTAAAATAAACTAAAAGTTATACATATATATAATATGTGCATGTTGTATGGTATGTAAGATATAGTAGATTGAATCGGTCAAAGCTGTTAAGCTATAATTGTTATACTTATAAAAGAATTACCATACTGGATAGAACTTGTCATTCGTAGATATATTTATAGCAATTCTGATATATGGATCTTCTTTTTTCCAGTTTCCAACAATCCGTCGATTAGCCATTTGGATTTCAGCAGCATTGCTGTGCCCGGGACCAGTGCATTGGGTGGCAGTCCGCCCTCACACAGCGCTGGGGCAGCAGGGAACACGCTCAATATGCAGCAGCAATTGCGCCAGCATTTAGAGCGGCAGCAGCAGCAACATCTTGGCGACGTGCCCATGACAGATGATTTCAATGTTAATTTCGACGACGATCCGGCGACAGTGCGTCAAATGTTTCTATCCAGTCCAGAGACGCTGGCCTTGCTCCGTCAATATAATACGCGTCTAGCCGAGGCTCTGGACTCGGGAGACCAAGAGACATTTGCGAGAGTGCTGCGCGAGCATATTGTTGAGCGCAAGCGTCGCAACGAGCAACGCATGCGCATGCTCAATTCGGATCCGTTCGACGAGGAGACACAGCGGCTGATTGCCGAGGAGATCAAGCAGAAAAATATCCAAGATAATATGGCCGCCGCCATCGAATACAATCCGGAAATTTTCGGCACTGTGACAATGCTGTGAGTCCCATTGTTGATATACTTATTATATCTTATTTATGTTTCTTATATTATTCTAGGTACATTAACTGCAAGGTGAATGGCGTGCCGGTGAAAGCCTTCGTTGACTCTGGCGCACAGACAACAATCATGAGCGCGGACTGCGCGGAACGGTGTCATGTGAATCGTCTGATCGATACGCGCTGGAATGGCGTTGCCAAGGGCGTGGGCACACAGCCCATTCTGGGTCGCATTCATATGGTGCAGCTGCAGATTGAGAATGATCATTTGACGTCCAGTTTTACGGTGTTGGGCCAACAGCCTATGGACATGCTATTGGGCCTGGACATGCTCAAGCGCCACCAGGTGCGTCATGCTGCTCTCTTCTCTGTAGTATATAGATGTATAGGTCTATCTCTCTCGTTTTGATGGCAGTGCCTTATCGACTTGCAACGCAACCTTTTGATCATTGGCACCACGGGCACAAGCACCCCTTTCTTGCCCGAAAGCGAGCTGCCCGCATGCGCCCGCTTGACTGGTAACGCGGAGGAAAGCGAGCAGCAGGCCATCGCCAAGGCCATTGAGCAGAGCAAGCGTGAGGGGGGCGGCGCCAGTGCCATTGCTTCTACTGCCACAACCAGCGCCAGCACCAGTGCCAGTGCCAGTGCCAGCGGCAGCGGCGCCACTTTTGATATAAGCAATATTAACTCAATACAACCATTGGATAGCTTTACGGAACAGGATGTTAGCGAATTGATGCAATTGGGGTATCCGCGCTGCGATGTGCTCACCGTGCTGCGTCTGTGCAATGGCAACAAGGCCGTTGCCAGCTCAATGCTGCTCAGCCGCAATGCAGCCGCTGGCGGTGGTGGTCTTAGCTGAACGTTGCCTGCATGGCAACAGCAACTGCTCCTATTTTACTGCTCTGGGATCAATCAAAGGAAATATGCAATACAAGAACCACCAACGCCACCACCACCACCATCACCACCACAACAACAATTATCACTTCGCACTGAATCCGATATAACCTAACTTTTTTTTGCCTAGATCTATTTTTCTCAAATTTAAATCGATTTTACAAACTCTACATCTCTTTGTACAATAGCTAATTACTGTAGTAGTCGAGCGATGACTTATAATTTCTTATCAAAATGGAATAGCGCTTGCAACGAGCATCTTTTTGAAACGTATTGCAAACTATGCCTACAATTAGATTATATATACATACATATATAATACATAATATACATACAAACATGCACACCTTTTACATATATAGGTACATATAATAATATATGTATGTATGCATATATCTGAGCTAGTGTTTATAATCAAATAATGTACGAAAGAGACGGAATGGTTAAATAAAAATTAATTGTTTTTGGATTGGATTGGATAAATAAATAAATATGAATTGAATATGCGCCACAGTGATATGCATGGGAAGTCGTATATGAAAAGTTTTAATGTGCGAGTGAAGACTTTGGCCACAACGGAGATGACTCATGTTTCATGTGGATACAGCACAGTTGATTGATGAGGTCATTAGTTCTAATGATGTGATTAGGATACAGCGAATAAGTTATCCTTATCCTTATCCATCTTATGAGAGTATTATTTGACGAGATTCCCTTAGGATACTATGAGCTTATTATCCTTATCCCACTTATAAAGCATATCATTCATTTAATCTATCAGTTATCTTTATCCTTATTCTCATTAGTTTAAAAGATTTGCTTGGGATAAAATGTATCCGTTATCCTTATCCATTTACCTATCCCATAACTCTAAAGCGCTTTCATTAGGCTCTTTTTTTGGTTGTTGGACAATATGTTTTCAATTTTATTCATTTATAAATGTATAAAGTATAGGTATGTACAGACATACATATAGAGGCTCTAGTTAGCAGTCTCCGTCGCGTCAGCGATGCATTGTTAAATGGAATTGGTCATTGGCGCACAATTGTGTTGCAATGATTATGCCACCCGCTTCAGTAGTTTGTTTACTATTTTTTGTTTAAGGTGTATATGTTTAAAGCATACGCACGCACACACACAAACACACACACACGCACGCTCGCATGATATAAATATATTATACATAGATGTGTATAATGTACATTATAATTTATTAATTGTTCTGTTTTTCTTTCTGTTCATCTTTCAATGCTAGGTGTTGTTGCTTCAGGTCGAATTGGTTGCTTACTAGAATCGTTTTCATCATTTACTCTTCGTCTTCATCGTCATCTTCGTCACCCTCGTTGGCGCGCGCTGCCGAGTTTTTGTGATTGAACTCCTTTTCGGGATCGAACTGCATGCCCTCCTGATCGGCAGCATCCTCCTCGTCATCATCGCCAGCGACTTGGGCATTCTCAGCCTCGGCACGCTCCAGCCGACGCGCCAGATCGGCCTCATCAATGGCCGTAACCAGTTTCGGCGCCATGATCACCTTAAACTCGCCTTCATACTCAATGATCTTGGCGCGTATGCTCTCGATGGCCACCTCCAGGGCTTTGAGTCCGTCTGTTTTCTTTGTAGTGGAGGTGGTCATCACATAGCTATGGAACGTATATGGGAAAGAAATTAGTGTTCGAATTTCTGGTTGGATTAGAGATTACTTACAGCGGCGGCGCTATGAGATTGATGCGGATGGGCAGCTCCTCTGTGCTCAGCTCCAGGCCTTTGCTGAGCGATGCCTTGACTGCATCGATGCCCTCGTAGCCGTAGCAAGAGCACTCAATGTCTGCGCGTATTTTAACTGTGGGCGAGACGAGTTTTCGTTTGATGTTACTCAGTAGCACCTCCTTGGTCTCTGCGTCCAGATTGCATTCATCGAAGACAGATGGATCGGTCACCGATTGCTTGAAGATATCGTATGCGACAGTTTTGCTGTTGTATTTCTTTTCAAAATACCAGGCGGTCTTCTGATACAGTTCCTCGAGCTTGTCGCTGCTATCATATCCCAAAATGTCAGCTACATGACGCAATAATGAGTTTATTGCCTTTGCCTTTGCAAATCTCTCAGTACATTTCTCCACATCTTCCGGTGATACGCGACGCTTGGAGAGATCAATGTAGCCCTTTTCCTTATCCACACGAATGACTACGACCGGCTCTGTTTTGCCAACGCGTATCAATTTGTTAATGGAGCGAATACGACGACGAGAGAGTTCCGATAGCAAGATCATGCCCTCAATGTTGTTGTATTCCAGCAAATGAACGTAAGCGCCCATTTCGGCGATTGAGAGCACGTTGACCATGACGACATCTTCAATCTCCGGATATTTTTCGTTGTAGAAACGTGACGTTAAGGCCATTTTTACTGCGTTTGACTGCGAATTTTATTCAGATTGATTATATGCGCAGACTGAAGAGAAAATGCCAACAGAATTGCAGCAAAAACGTGTACAATTCGGCCGAAACAAGGCGTAAGAAGAAGCGTGCGAGCGGCAACAGTGCTGGATAATGGTAAATAGGGCGAGTTTTTAGCGGCGAATTTGCATCGATATATCGATAGAAATTGCAACTTTCATCTGTCAATCTGACAATCCCGGATAAATATCTTATTTGTATTGGTAGAACCACTTGAAATATTATCCTTCCTAATACAATTAATATTATAATGATTTTGGGCAATGTTAAGGCAATTCAATGATGTTGTTTTTCTGCAGTATTAAGTGTTGAAAAAGGCGAATGGTACATTCGGCGAATTGGCAAGTGTTGCTTTTAAATGCACCCGGGTGTTATTTGAAGCCACAAGAATCGTCTTTCATTGTGGAGCCTTAAAAAAATGCGTCCATTTTTTGTATGGTATATTGAAGGTTGTATATAAAGATGATAATAGCTTCAACTAGTGGGTGTTTTCCATAGCGCCTCAATCATCAGGTGTGTACACACTGGAGCGCGTGCACACGGCGACAATCTTGGTAGTCAGTCTGCGGATTGCAGCGAATTCGCTCATTTGAAAAAAATAAAACATGGCTGGAAGAGGTGGTTATGAACACGCTAGGTAAATATTATTAAATAATTAAAGAACTGTGCTAGTCAGTACGCCGAAATTGTGTTTAATTGGTGCAAGTGCGTTCGTAGTGTGTGTCCCAGCAAGTGCAAATGTGCTACAATGTATAATAATGCACGCGGTTTAAGCAAAAGTCAAGCAACACGCACACACACGAAACACAAACACACTCACGCACACACAAACCCTAAAAATGTATATGCATGTGTACATACGTGCGGCGGGTGTGTGTGTTTGTGCGCAAGTGTGCGTGTTTTTTTTTCTTCTACATTTCTTTTTCTTTGCTATTTTTTTTTCGGGCAATTTGCTGCGCTGTCGCCCGTTGGCCGACGTCGCTGTCGACGTCGACGCCGGCGGTATGCGATTTGCCTTTGCCGTTTAACTACCAAACTAGAAGCAGGGCCAACGTCAGCGCCAACAGCGACAGCACCATCGCCAGCGTCAGCGCCGCCTTCGATAGTTACGGGAAACTTTAAATAGACGGCCAGATTTATAGGCGAATTTCTATAGCTTTTTGCCGCAAAGTAATTGAAAGCGCGCGCGTTTTTTTTCTCTTTTTTTTCGATGTGTTTGTTTTTATTGCAATATTGTTTCCTTTTTATTTACCAAGCCGCAGCGCTTGGGCCGCTTTGTTATTGTTGATGTTTGCTTGTAATTCGAGCGGCAACTGTTTTTGTTTTACTGCAATGCGTTCGGTTTCGGCCCGGTTCCGGCTACGGCTCGGGCACACGTGCGTTGACGTCGCGACGCAGTCAAGACCGGCACATATTGTTGTCGTCTCTCTGGCTGCTATGCTGTTTGCTTCTAATTTCTAACTGTTATATTTGTGCTTTTGCGCTTGTAGAGGTGGCTTTGAAGGAGAGCGTCATGTGAAGCAATTGCCAACGGAACCGCCATTTATTGCGTTCGTGGGCAATTTGCCACAGGGTCTCGTCCAGGGCGATGTTATGAAAATATTCAATGACTTTGAGGTGAAAAACGTGCGACTGGTTAAGGATCGAGAAACGGATCAGTTTAAAGGCTTCTGCTACGTGGAGTTTGAAACGCTTGATAACTTGGAACGAGCTCTGGAATGCGATGGACGTATCAAATTGGATGATCTATCGGCCCCGCTAAGGATAGACATTGCGGGTCGCAAGAAAAATGACCGGTGAGTAACGTGTCCATAACAATATAGATATATTTATTTGCATTTATGCGTAAAACTAACTTTTGACTATCTTGTTATATAGCCCTGGTGGCGGAATTGGCGGCAATGGCGGCGGCATGAATCGCGATGGTCGGGATGGGTTCCAGAAGCGCGGACCACCGCGTCAGGGCGGCACCAGTCAATCGTATAGCCGAGGCGGCCCTGGCACCGGCGGTGGTCGCGAGGCCGGTGGCGGCTCTGGTAATCGCGGCGATAGTAGAGGTTCGTACAATGATAATTATGGTGGTCACAGTGATAGAAGTCGTGGCGGCGCCAGCTCCGGCATGAATAGAGGATACAATGGTAAAGCATTTTTATCAGCCACGCAAGTGAAACCTACTTCTTCAAACTCCAACCTTCAATACGTAGCTGCATATTCGTAGTCCTCAACCAAAAAAAAAATACAATAAAAACAAAAAGTACCAATCAAAATTGTAGTTGATTGCAAATTCGCATGGACAACAAATCAAATCAAATACAATCCACATGCTAAGCGTGACAATTATTGCGGCATTCAGCATCGGCATCTTCCAATCCCACCTCTTACAATTCTCTTCGACAATATTCGCACTCATTTTGTTTGCCTTAGTCATATAACAGAAACCCTATTTAGTTCTTATCGCTTTTCCGATTTATAGTTTGCTAGAATGGTCAGTTGCCGGACTCGAACCAAAGCGAAAACCGGAACAGACATTATTTTCTAGTGTATCTTATTTTAATTTTCTCATTTGCGCTTACCACTTATTACTGTTATTATTTTTATTTGCGTCTTTTATCACCTCTGACTTGGTTTTATGCCGGAGCGGTTTTCTTTAGTCTTTGAATTAGCATTTGCAGCTGTTTGTTCTTTTATCTAAAGCCTGCATCTCATATATTGATTTATATTCATATTTATCAGTATTCCTAGTATGATTTGAATTAATTTGCGTATGTAAGTTGTAGCACGCTTCATATAAGTAATCAAACATCAAAACTGGGCTCGCATGCTGCTTGGCTCGATTCGTAGTGTAATACTAGGCTATATAGACGGCCCGTATCCATTGATGCCCAGCATATAATAATGATTAATTCATAATATTCTAGATATACAGCGAGCTATAGTGTAATTAATCTATGAATGTTCTTTGCAGATCGCCCGGCTAACCGAGGCCGATATGGCAACTTCAATAATGACGAGAGATTCGATCGAAATCAGGATCGGGACCGCGGTCAGCGAGAGGGCAGCTATGGGAATCAGTCGCGCGATGGCGACAGATATAACAACTTCAGTCGGCATCGTGATCGCGAGCGTACCCACTACAATCCCAACCAGCAGCAGGAACGTCCCACTGGCGTTGGCATCGGCGCCATCGGTAACAACTCTATAATGTCTGGTTCAGATTCAAAGATTGCTCATGCTGAATTTCCAATTGCAGATGACACGGAGCGGCCACGCCTGCAGCTAAAGCCGCGAACAATTGCGGCGCCCATCAATGCGGTGGCCGAAACCAAACAGGCGGCAACCATTTTCGGCAACGCCAAGCCCCGGGAAGAGAAACTGAAGGAGCTGCAACAGAACGTCAATCAAAATGGCGATAACTAGATGACGGCGGCGGTGACGGCGGCGGCTCTGAAATCTTTAAATATGCCTAAATGATATTTAAACCAAGCAAAAAGTAAAAAGCAAAATAATAGAAATGGCCCAGAAGAAGAAGAAGAAGAAGACGACGACGATGAGACGAGTTGATGGTAATGATAGAGGCATATATCATTTGTGTGAGAGAGCGGCGTGCATATATATGAAGAGAGGCGGAAGACGAAGATGAAGATGGAGATGAAAACAAAAACAATACAAAATATAATTAATAACTATGCTATATACCTATTATATAAAAAGCTATGTACTATGCATACATAATACACATAAACAACATACTTGGCTGGCCCTCCCCATGTCGGCCAACAAACAACCGAGCAACTTAACAAACAAATAACAAACAACCAAGAAAAGCGGAGACAAACAAATGTAATCAGAGCAACAAACAATACGACAAAATACTTTCTTACTTCATGTCTGTTCGTTGGAAAGTGGAACTAAGCGAATTGTAACTGTAATAGGAGGCACATTAACAGCAGCAACAACAGCATCATCAACAACAGAAACAACATAAACTCGACAACAACAACAACAACAACAGCAACTGCAATGGAAAGTCTTTAAATGTTAGTATGTAAGCAGCGGTAAAGTAAGAGCCGTGCATATAGCTATACAATATACGGTATAGCTCATATATGCGCGCTGCTATTTGTTAGTTAAGTAATGCATATGTAAACCAACAAAAAACAAAAACAAAAATTATAAAAAAATACGTTCTACATTTAAGCGAAAAGTAAAGAAAAAACAAAAAACAGCAAAATCTAAGAAAAAAGTGAAAAACGACAAAAAACAAAAAAAAAAAAAAACGAAAATTTGACAAGCGTTCAGCGTTAGCAAGCAGGCAAGGCAGTTTATACAGTTTATATAGCAAAAATACAAGAAAATACTAAAAAAACGAAAAACATTTAACAAAAAAATGAAAAAAAAAAAAACAACAAATATTTAAAAATGAAAAAACGAACCGCAGTGAAATATACAACACCAACTACGTACGTATTACAAAAACAAAATTCGTAACAGCAAAGGAAACAAGTTTATATATAAATAAATAACACACATAACTTCACACTCACACACACATTATAATATATATATATGTGTATGTATATGCATATGTATATATATATATATATCTATATATACAAACTATGTAATCCAAGAAAAAAGTCGTAAGTCGTGAATTCAATATATGACCACAGTTCTGTTCTCTTTATTTTCTATCTCTCTTGTTTGTAATATTTTTTGTCTATATAATTTTTTTTAAATTAAACATTTTGTTGAACAATTTTCGTAATATTGTTGTCGGCTTCAATTGGCGAATAAAAACAAAAACATGTGAACATGGACAGAGGGGAGGGACACGGCGTTGGCAGCGGCAGCGGCAGCGGCGGTGGCATTCAAATCAATTTTTTTTTTCAGTGTAGATAATTTAATGCAGGGCAAGCATATATATTAAGAGAAAGATATCAATGTATATATCTATTTTTTTTGACGTGACAATTTTCAAATTAAAAACTCGAACGTTTTCCCTTAAAACGTTTTTTGTAATTTTTTTTTTTTTACAAAAAAAAAAAAAAAGAAATAATAATAATAAAGTCGAAATCATTTGATTAAGTACCACATTAGACACATTTTTAAAATTTATTTAGACAAACAAGATTCATCTAAAATTTTCTTTCTATTTTTTAAACAAAAAATGTATACTATTTTTTTTATATTTATTTTCAAAATGTTGCCGACATATTTTGTTGCCCATTCTAATATACAAATTGTAATCTTTTTTTGTTCATTAAAAAAAAAACAACTTAGCATAAAAAAAACAATGTGGGAAAACTAAAAGAAAAAAAAAACAATATGAATATGGAGTAAAAAACAGTTCGCCAACGTAACTGAGCACGCAAGCTATATAAATTTATATATGTGTGTATATATACACATATATATGTATGTATAACGTAAACTTTTTATAATTTTAGCTCTAATATTAAACAAAGTCAAAGATTTACCTACTATAAAGCGTAGACAAAACAAGTAGCAGCGGGCAAGTAAGCAAAAGAAGAAAATAAATTAATATTTGTATTTAAATAACATTTAAAGTCCCCTCCAGAACGCAAGCAACGTAAAGTTTACATTTATTTAAATAACAATAAAAATATATACTTATCCGAAGTTTGTATGTAATTAAGAACTTTGATATATGCATTTTAAATGACGCCCAGTATGAAAATCTATGGAAAATATAAAAGAAAACAACTGAAAACTTAATAAAAATAAACAAAAAAGAAAAAAAAAAACTTTAAAAGAATTTATACAAAGCAAACCAAAATAGCCGTTAAATTATGTCTTAATAAATATGAAAATGAATATGAATATATATATGTATGAATATATATATATATATTTGGGTTCAAGCTATTCGCATATACCAAGTTTAGCAATTAATAATCATAGCAAGGCAACAACAACTTCTATAAATTATTAAATTAACATTGAATAAGAGAAATTAACAACTAAAACTACAACTAAAATAGTATACTACAATAACTAAATATATAGTTTCATAATCGAATATCGTAAAGAGATCCCAAAACACGCGCATCTTTCTAATCCAGAGATTACATCAACAAAAAAAAAATGCAAAACAAACTTTTATTTAAAAATTCTTTAAATATATATATTATATTATATATATTTAATTTTGTTTTGTTTTTTGAAAATTTTGTACGATTTATATACCTATGCATAGAAACAATTTATATACATATAACAAATATATAAATTGTTTTCGCTTTGACTTGATATCGCCTGGCGCCCGCCCAGATTCAAGCAAAAAGTTGTGGCCGCTGCCAGTGCTGGAAATGTTTGCGTAATATCGATAGCAAATTGTAATATCGAAAATTTGAATTTCCCCAAATGATTTAGAGAAGCTTCGATTGTGGAGATTGGTTAAGTAAAAGGTTAAATATTTATATTTGATTATGAATAGCTACGAGTTCAGTTGCACTGACAATGGAATCAGCTGCTACAGTTGTCTGCCATTTGAACTTCTTGTGCGATATGCGTGACTAAGTAATGACGTCACGCGCTCATCGCAAGCGCCAAGCACTTATGTAAGTTATATGTAGTATGTATATATGTATGTGCAAGTGCAGATATGTAAGTCAGTATGTATGTATGTATGTATGTATGTATGTATGTATACGTTAGTCAATATGCGTTGGTCAGTCTCATTTTATAACGGGGCCAATTGGAATGTAAGCCAAGCCCGCGCACACACACATTGACACAGACACACATCTGCACATGCACATACATATGTATGTATGTATGTACATATAAACAGGACACTTGGCAACTCTGGAAGGTGTTTGGCGCGTCGTTGTCTCTGCCGCTGCATGATGTCATCGATGCAGCACGGGCTGCCAATTGCGAGACACACACACACACACACGCATGCATAATGAAGGATAAGTGCGTGAATAGCCAGCACATACGTACATATATACAAACATGTAAGAATGTGTGCCAACAGCGAATGGCTAATGCATGTGTGTGAGTGTGATATATTTGGTTTGTCTTTTTGATGAATTTTTCAGCACTTGTCAGGTTTTTTTTTTTAATTTTATTTTTGGGTTGTGTGTTTTATTTACCGTTATCAGCGCGGGCGTAATGACGCCATTATAAGGCCGAAATATAACGGCAGCAACAACAATGAAAAGGCCAGTCGACAGCATTAGGCAGCGTGTGTGTGTGCATATATGTGTGTGTGTGTGTGTTCCCGCATAATTAATTGGCATTTAATTTGCATTTAAGCGTTGCTTATGAAAATCAATGGCAGCAGCCCGCAGGCAATTCTCGCGCCGTTGTCCTTGCCAGCGACTTTTAGCCTTTTTTCCTTCTTTTACAGCTGACAAGCACATAAGCCAGCTTAGAAACAAAAATCTGTTTGTACTTGTTTATGACTGACAATATATCAAATTATTTACACTCAATGTTGTTTCAACTAATTTCAAACCAACATTCATTCTTCTTCTTTTTTTTTACCATTCGTTTCTATTTCGTTTTCATTGTTTAGCTTTTTAATTGTTTCTTAGGGCAGGACATCCTTGACATGCTTTTTCCAAATGTCCTTAATGAGTCGATGAGACACAAATACCACATTTTAAATAAACAATTCTCTGTCCATTCCGTTTACAATTGCGGTTGTACCGAAGGTGTACAAAATTAAATAAAAAATTTAGCATAAGCGAACTATTTGCTAATAGCCAATCCACTGTATCATAGTTGAAGTACACGACCTACTTTAGTCCACTTTCATTTGTAAAGTACCCACTGAACCACTTGGTTGAAGCAACAGCTTTGGTCCTATCTCATAAATACTGATTATGGTACAACTGGGCCATAGCTTTAATGTAAGATCTACTTCATAAGCAGCGTCCGTATAACCAGATTCTACTGTACTTGTAGCTATCCTCTCTATATTTTAGTATTTGTACCTATTTAGTTAAGTTCTGGGTTAGTTAAGTGTTTGATTGTCTTTAACACTCTTGGTACTTTTGCGTGTTCTTATTGTTTACTTATCGTATCATAACGTTGTACCTATTTTAGTACACTTTTCATAGAGTGGAAGCTAGTTCTTGTACTTGTACCTAAGCTTTTAAATGACAACTGTACCATTAGCTATAAGTAACTGTAATTGTATTGGTACATTTTACCCATCACTACTTATCAGCCTCTCTACTAGCCCCTCCACTAGCTTTAAATAACTTTAGTTGTATTGGTACATTTAACCCATCACTACTTATCAGCCCCTGCGTCTCTGGCTATGGTTAACTGTAATGAAAGTACCTTTTTTGGTACATATACAAATTCCCATTAAGGTAGAGCCCAACCTTTGTACCTTTTTTGTTTTTTGCTGACTTTAGCATTGCGAATCATCATTGGCGGTACCTGTGCCTGTTGTGGCACGACTCAAGCCCCAACCAAGCGCCGAGTAGTCGCACGGCTCTTGTGGATGGCATGTGGAACGCAAGTGGCAATTTGCATGGCAAGAATTTCGGCGGCTATTCCGTTCATCGCCCGCAGCGCATTGCAGTTAACCCCGAAAAACAATGAAGCAAATGGCATCAGCAGTCACACAAGACACACACACACACACACACACACACACACACACTCATAGAGATAGACACACACACTTTGCATGTTGTGCTCCATTTAGAGGCTGTTTTGGCTGAGTGCCTGCCAAAAAATCAGTCAACTGCATGCAGCAAGCAGTTGAGCAAATCGCGTGCCGTACATTTCATCCAAGCCAGCCTCCCCAGCCCCTGGCCCGCCTTTGTCTCCACCACCCCCCCATCCGACTTGACTTGGCTGGTGCAGCTGCACTGGCACATGTTGCTCTGCTGATGGGGCCCGCAATTTGATGTCTGCCCCACAAATTGACTGTGGCACAGAGTTGAGCGTCAGGCGTTTGGCTTTGTGGCATTTCGATGATTTCTGCTAACACCAAACACCCAAACCAACAAGCCAGACCACCACACCACCACACCAGCCCACCAGCCTGGCCACCCAGCCACCCAGCCATCCCAACCATCCCAACCACCCACTCTCCTAGCATATTCTGTGTGGACTCTAATCGCGTGCTTGCTGCACATTTTAGCGCTCGTTGTGGGGCATCGCTGTTCTTATTGTTGCCGTTGTTGCTGTTGTTGCTGCTGGTTGCCTGAGCAACGCAATGAAACACGAAACGAAATGCAAAGCAAACACAAAATACTACCAAATAAAGGGAGAGAAAAAAATTGCAAAAAATAAATGAAAGAAAATTTCTATAAAACAGCAAACAAACATGGAAACGGTAATTGGGCAAAGCTCTGGAGAGACTGCAGCAGCAGGAAAGGGCTAAGGAGGAGCAGCAATTGCAGCAGCAACAGTAGGAGCAGCAGCAAGAAGAGTAACTGCAGCAAGAGGGGTAACAGTAGCAGGAGGAACAGCAGAAGCAGGAGAAGGACCAACAACAGTAGCAACAGGAGGAGCAGCAGAAGGGATGACAGCAGTAGGAGCAGCAGGAGCAGTAGGAGCATCAAGAGGGGCAGAAAGAGCATAAGCAAGAACAGGAGAAGCAGGAGAAACAGGAGAAGCAGGAGCAGCAGTAGCAACAGTAGCAACAGTACCAACAGGAGGAGCAGCAGGAGAGGTAAAAGCAGTGGGAGCAGCAGTAGCAACAGGAGGAGTGGGAGGGACCGGTTGGGGCTACATTAGAGTTCTGGATTAAGATCAAAGCGCGTTGGCAAACGGCTTGAAGCGTGAATTTTGAAAGGACAAGTGGATAGACGGATAAACGGATAGATGGACTGACGAATAGACGGATGGAATATCAGATAAACGGACGATCCGTCTAGATAGGATAGAACGACGGAGATACTTAAAGACATTTGGAAGGGTGGGCGAACAGACGGATTGATGGACGGATGGGTGAACGGAGAGATAGAGAGGCATATATAGGTATCGATATATAGACGGCGAATAGATCGACAGACGGAAGAACGAAAGGACAGCCACACCAGATGCACTTGCACCAATATACTCTCTTAGCTTCACAAAAGTACTTCAATTTGGCTTATTATTGGCTTAGCCAGTCAACATATGCCGCATTGCCGCTCACTTCCTTCCAGGAATCGTGAATCGATTTGGCTAATTGCTGTGAACATGGAGTGGGTTGATTTCCTGACTGACTAAGCTGGAAATAGCTCTAATGAGCTGCCATTTGACGTTGCCTATAATGAATGATATATAGTGTATATATACATATATATAGAGAGAGAGAGAAAGAGAGAGAGAGAAAGGGAGAGAGATAGAGAGAGAGAGAAAGCATTCTTATATTTCATTTCAAGTCTTTTGCTTTTGACAAAAGTCACTTTTTTAATTTTAAAATAAACAAAGCAATTGTAATGCATGAATGGACTCACACACACGTACACACACTGTGTACACACATACACACGCGTGTATATTATGCGTAATTTCAATGACGATGGCGATGGCATAATTAGCCTTGTTATATTTACTATGGTGTTTGCTTGCTTTCGTTGCTCTTCCCGTCGATGGCTCGCCCAATTGTCAGCAACAACAACAACAACAACAGCAGCAGCAACAAGAGGCAAACACGCGCAGCTCATAAACCAAATTTATGTACATTTAGACTCTATACCATGCCACTGCGACCAGGTAAACCAGCTGCCTGCCTGCCTGCTTGCCTACCTGTCGGCCTCCTGCCAGCCGTCTCCTGCTTTGTGCCAATGAGCCAAGTGCAGAAGGAAACGGAAAAGTTGAATAATGTAAGGTTATGTTAATACGCGTACACGATGACAGAAGGACGAGTACGGACGGGCGCAGCGACATTTCAGGTGTACATTACACACACACGCGCACTCACACATACGCACTCACACCATGCCATTGGCTGGCAGTTAGAGGTCAACCTGCCCGCAACCCGAGCTGCCACGCCCATGGTGGCAAAGGAAGCGCTGCAATCCATCAAAATATCTGTTGAAATTCGACCTACAAATGTTAATCTCGTTTGGAGTTAACATATTTGACTTGAGCCAAGTCAAGGGAGGCATCAATTCAGATAACTGTTACGCCTCGCATTGATGCAGTAAAGTAAAAATTTTGATTTGGTACAGCGA
>NW_022046137.1:0-74589 GCF_001654015.2 Drosophila navojoa | reverse complement strand
ACACACACACACACACACACACACACACACACACACACACACACACACACATATATATGTGTTTACATATTGTGTGTATGTGTGTGTGTGTGCATATATCATGCGCCAACAATTCATCACGCAAAACGATATTATGAATGATGATGTCACATGATTAAATCAAACAAAAATGCAAACAGCAATTGACGAACTAACGATGTGATAATAATAATAAATAAATAAAAAACTATGAAAATAATCGAAAATCAAATTGCGAATTATAAAAATAATCAAAAGTCAAACAAAAAACTATAAAAATAATCAAAAAATTGAAATAAAAGGAGATATGATTTAAAAAAATACATTTATGTACATATCTATAAATACCAACTCCCATTGAAAAAAAAAAAATAAAATAAAATAAATAGAATATAAAAGTATACAAAAATGAGTTCAAATAATAAATTATAAATAATTAAATACATTAAAAAATACCAAAACTAAATATACCAAACTAAAGATTAAACAAAATTCATCATAAGAATCCCAATGTGTTTCGTCTCTTGAAAATATGCAAACAATATAAATTTATTATACTGGTTTATTTTGAACAGTGTGCCGTGCTTTGTTGTTGACTTTATCGAGCGGCCACTGTACGTTGACTTATTTCATTAAAATGAATTTGATTTATTTGTTTGCTAAACGCCTGGCACGCGATCGCCATTTATTGTAGATAATTTATACGCGTGTGTGTGTGCGTGCACATATTTATATAAAACGATACTTGACCCAATTAATGTTGATATAAATTAATTAATTATCGTTTACTAGGCCTCCACCATTGATGGACGTCGCAAGGGCGCCTGCCTGTTCTGTCAGGAGTACTTCATGGATCTGTATCTGCTGGCCGAGCTGAAGACAATCAGTCTGAAGGTGACCACAGTGGACATGCAGAAACCGCCGCCAGATTTCCGCACCAACTTCGAGGCGACGCATCCGCCGATCCTGATTGACAACGGCTTGGCCATATTGGAGAACGAGAAGATCGAGCGGCACATTATGAAGCATATACCCGGCGGCTACAATCTGTTCGTGCAGGACAAGGAGGTGGCGACGCTCATTGAGAATTTGTATGTGAAATTGAAGCTGATGCTGGTGAAGAAGGACGAGGCCAAGAACAATGCGCTGCTCACCCATCTGCGCAAGATCAACGATCATTTGGCCAATCGCAACACTCGCTTCCTGACGGGCGACACCATGTGCTGCTTCGACTGTGAGCTGATGCCGCGCCTGCAGCACATTCGCGTCGCTGGCAAATACTTTGTTGACTTTGAGATACCGGTAAGTGGCTAAAACTCTAGTTATTATCTATTACACCTGCTAACCCTCTCTCTCTGTCTGTCTCTTTCGCTTTCGTGCAGACACATTTGACGGCGCTGTGGCGATACATGTACCATATGTATCAGCTGGACGCATTCACACAATCATGCCCAGCCGATCAGGACATTATAAATCACTATAAGCTGCAACAGGTGAGTGGATGAATACTTTGGCTAGGCACTGTAACTAAAGTATCCTCTCTCTCTCTCTCTCTCTCTCTCTCTCTCTGCAGAGTCTCAAAATGAAGAAGCACGAGGAGCTGGAGACGCCCACGTTTACCACATCCATTCCAATTGATATTTCGGAGTAAAGTTTTCTAGAGCCATGCACAGTTATTATTATTTTAAACTTTTATTTTTTTTTTGACAACTTTACAACTATATCTACTATATATATCAGCTACTTTATATAGAGAACAACTTCTGAATGACAACCATACGAAAAGGAAAACAAAAACATAAATGTATATGTATATGTATATATATATATACTTATGTAATATATAAATGTATACCACATAACTATAATATATTATATAAACGCGAGTTTTGTAAGCAGCCACCGTTGCCTTTCTTAAAATTTTAATTTACATTTGACTTTGTGTATTTTTAACTTAATTGCCCGCCTGCGTGTACGTATTGTTTAATTAATTAATTAATTTACCATATATATATCTGTATATGTATGTATTTGATATACATTGGCATTACACATACATGTGTATGTATTTAATACAGCTGTGAAAGCTATTCAAACCCAGAACGTTTTTTGAGTCCTCCCAGAAACCCGCCACCTCGCCTCTCCCTGACAATTCCTTTTTATTAGATATTTTCATTTTTGTTCTTTATTTCAGCAAGGAGCTTTTCTATGTAGGCAATCAATATTATTGTTTAGTTTTTTTTTTTAATCTTTATTTTAATTTGCTTTATTATTTTGGCTCCCTGGCGCAAGTTGCCATTTTGTTTGCTTTTAATTTTTATTTAATACCATAACAAGGAAAAAACTAAAAAAAAAAAAGATATAAGAATATGAGAAGAGGAAATTAAGAGTATTTTTTGTATTAAGTGAAAAATTATAAATAAAATACAAACAATTTGAAATACACAGATGGCCTTTTTTAATTTGGCTAACTTTGGCCAATTGAAGAATGTATGTGTATATTACTAAAATTAAACAGATAGAATAACATTTAGGGGAAACCCGGAGGTGAAATAAAAATTTGTTACAACCCTAAGGAGCGTTTTTTTTTTTGCCGCCGGCTGTCTTGCATTATTTCCATTAGAGTCGATAACACTATCAAGTGAATTAAAGCCCCGATATACAAATATCGATAGCAAAAGCTGTAGTGCGTTCAATTGGTCAGTGCTATAGAACTACTTATCGCAATATTTTGATTTTAAAAATATATTGTATATATTAAAGATTGAAATGCTGCGAGCTTTAAGAAACATTTCCATTACAGAACTTGTATTTGTTTTTAACTTTTACTTTCGATAAAATCTAATAAGTTTGAATTTCGATAGCGATTCAGCCACCTATTCAATCCGTATTGTTTGAATTTGCAGTAAAAAGAAATAATATGGGGATACCATATTGATATCTTTGTTAACAAATAAGACATTGTATTCAATTTTTTTTATTTTTCAAATATATTCGAAAATATATCGCATGCAATTTGCGCAAGACAATGATCGCGGAACCAGACTGGTTCAAATGTTTTCACCCTCGTTATTGTGATATAACAACGGATGATGGAATGAAATGACTAAGAAACGGTTCCAAGTGCCTCGTGTACTTTAGTGATAGACAAGCGGGCACACTTACACGATGGTATTTTTAGGTGCAACTCTGCTTCGTAACATTCACAAGTCGTCGGCACTTCGGTTAGCTGGGTCCGCCATTTTACCTCAGAAATCTATAACCCCAGCTCGAATTGCCAGTAACAGAGGTCAGTTGCAATTTGGTATTCAGTTTGTTCGCGAATATTCGAAGCAGTCCAAAATGAGTACTTTACCGCGAGTATTCTTCGATATGACCGCCGATGGCGAGCCCGTCGGTAGGATAGTAATGGAGGTGAGTTTACTAATTTTGCCGGTTTCTCTATTTTACATCTTTATTTGCAATTTGACAATAAACTGTTAACTTATTGCAGTAATTTAACATACTTATATATGTATGTGTATACATATTTAGTCTACACGTGTGTACGTGTACATGCATGTATGCATGTATTTTGTGTACATACTCATTTTCTTTTACAAAGTTTACAGTATGTTTGCACGAGAGAGAAAGAGAAAAGACACGTGATTAACTCTTTATATTGTAGTCATACTATGTCCTTTCGTACTCACATACTGAAACTAATTACATTAAATACACAAGTGCATATTTGTCTATGCATATATGTGTGTGTGTGTCTATGACTTAAGTGGCAATTACCGTTTAGCCACCTTTGAGTTTGTGTATACACAAGTACATACACATACCTTTCAATAAAAAAAATGCATGCATTCATGTACATCCGCATGTACATATGTATGTATACACACACACCGGGCTAAATGGGCGTGTATGTGTTGAGATAGCACAATTAAAGTTCACCGCTTATATTTTTAGTTGCCGAGTTGAATATATGCCAAGTAATGCAGCTCATATCACCTTTTTTTTTCTAAGTTAATACAAGCAAAAAAAAGTGACAAAAATGCCGGCATTTGTACATACATGAGGATGTACACACAAATCAATACAGGCAAACATAACCTCAATTTCTAAACGTAGAAAAGCTGCTTGTATGTCATGCGATACATGCATATGTGTGTGTGTGTAAGAATACAGTAAACCCGTTTGACTTTGACGAACAAAGTTGATAGAAAGAAATGATTTTATTTTGATGATGTAATTGGCTTACGTCAATTTCATTTTTAAAATATATATTTTAGCATTTAGACAATAAGCAGTTTCAGTGACATTCCACGCGCCAACTCTCCGCTGCAATTAATTTGCCGTATGTGACTGTGTGAGAGTGAGAGAGCGAGAGAGTGTGTGTGTATGTGCATACATGTAGTTTTGGTAATTTTCCGGTCATTGTACACATTGTATGTACATATGTATATACATACATATTTACATATTTATAAATACATATGTGCATGCATTTGATTTAATTTGGCACTTGTCTAATTTGATTTATTTATTCTTTATTTCGATTTCAATTTTCTAGCTGCGCTCTGACGTCGTGCCGAAGACAGCGGAGAATTTCCGTGCTCTGTGCACTGGCGAGAAGGGCTTTGGTTACAAGGGCTCCAGTTTCCATCGCGTCATTCCAAACTTCATGTGCCAGGGCGGCGATTTCACCAACCACAATGGCACTGGCGGCAAGTCCATCTATGGCAACAAGTTCCCCGATGAGAACTTCCGGCTGAAGCACACCGGCCCCGGCATCCTGTCCATGGCGAACGCTGGTGCCAACACCAATGGCTCCCAGTTCTTCATTTGCACCGTGAAGACCGCTTGGCTGGACAACAAGCATGTCGTCTTCGGCGAGGTCGTCGAGGGCCTGGATGTCGTCAAGAAGATCGAGTCGTACGGCTCGCAGTCTGGCAAGACCACAAAGAAAATTGTGGTTGAGGACTGTGGTGCACTTTAAGATGAATATTTTGTTAAGACGAAAGTCCGTTTGCATTTTCTCCAATTTTTTTTTACCAATTACTGTAATAATATGAAATACACAACATATTTTCAATAGACATTTTATGTTATCAATCAATATGCATATGTATGAATATATATATTACATATAATATAAGGGGCAACTTTTCAGGTAAACATTGTCAATGCAAGATAGAATCGCACAATAGCGTACCCTAAGCGTCTGATTGTAATACCAGCACTATGCGGTACCAAAACGATTCTAAACAGACTAACTAGAAACAAAAAAGAGAAAAGTATAATGAGAAGCAAAAAGTGAAACTAACCCAATTGGCGTGACTATCATATGAGATCTAAATTGAATGTTGAATTCAAGCACTTTGTACTATTTGTGTTTAATCCTAAGTGTAACGCTATGAAAATTCTATCGTAATATCTAAATATTGTATGCGCACTCGAAGGACTTTGTGTGCGTCGTTGACTCACAAGCACGCGACCTTCGTGTCCAGTTGTTGTATTTTTCATGCATTTACCTATATATACATACATATATACCCTTTGTGATTTGACACGATTTGAAGAACTTGCATTAGCATGAAGTGCCCTCAGTAATAACTAACCCTAACATGTAGTCTAACAACAAGTTAAACCAGCTAACATATACATACATATATGGATAACAAATGTTTTTTGAAACTCAATTTTACCAAACGTCAAATTTATAATTTCGTCTTAATAAAGTGAAATTAGAAAAGGAAAATAAAAAATATAACCAAATCTAAAAGGACTTTTATTCCAAATAAATCTGAAGTCATATAATTTTTTTTACTCGATTTATTTTACAAACATTATGAGAGATGGGTTCCACAATCTGGGAATCTTGTTCCAAAAATATCACAAGCACAAGATTTTTTACTTTCAATAATTTGATAAATTTCATTAATATTTTGTTGATTTTTAAATACATAAACATAAAACTGAGCTGAGCTCGTGTAAAGTTAAAAAAATTCAATATATGTAATAATATGTATATATATATCTTTTAAAGTCGTAACAAATACTAAACTTGATCTTCAGCTCAAGCTCCAACATGGGGCTCTATTGAAAAAAGATTTCGGCACTGCTCAAGGTGGCATAGAGTAAATTGTATTCCTGCTCAAAGGCATTCACGTGCCTCTCGGTGATGGCGACAGTTTGGAGTAGCTTCTCGTCGGTGGCCGTTGGGTGTGTGGAACTGCCGGCTTGTGTGGCCAGCGTATTCTTGAGCTTTAAGCGTTCGGCATTTAGTTGATGTGTGGTCGTCAGTTGCCAGCCGAGCTCATGGAAATCGCCCAGCTGATTCAGCATGTTGAGAATGTAGACGAGGCCGATGGCAAAGCCATCCTCGAATAGCGTACACTTTAACTGATCCTTTTTGTACATTTTCAGTTTCTCCTTGACCCGATAGTCGATGTAGTTCATGATCAGAGCGGGCGCGATCAGAAAGAATGTGCGCAGGTGATGATTGTGTGGATTACAAAGGAATGGCTGGAATCCTTGCATCAATAGCTGTGAAAGTAATCCAATAATTAGGAATAATCCTAAAGGAATTGGAGTAGCAGTAGGTGTACCTTAAAGTAGTTGGTGCAATCCGAATAGCATTCTTTGAGATGCTCCACACTCTTCTCGTATTCCCTGATGGAGCCCATGGTCGTTGGGTCCAAGTCTTTGGGCTCGCCGCGCATAAAGTTGCTGTGGAATCTGGACATAAAGGAGCGGCTCCTAAAGTTGGCGTTTTTGCTGCCCGATTGCAGTAGACGTACATAGCCCACGGCATTGCCTATAGCCGGATAATATGGGATAATAAATATGGCTTTAGATATCTATTGAAAACATACCAACTTGTGTTATAACCTTCCTAAAGAGATCCATATACGTCTCGCCATTGCTGGACACGCCCAGTTTGCGTATTTTCTTGATGAAGCTCTCGGCCCTCTCGTAAGGATACGATTGGTAGGGTTTCTTATGCTTCTGCTCGGCATGATAGCGATATTCCTTTAGGAGCCGCGACTTAATATGCTCATCGTGCAAGAACGTTGAGAACGTATAGAACTTCTGGCGCAAGAACTGATAGATGAAGTTCACGGTCGTATTTATAATACCCGTGCCATGGGTCTGCACCGAATTGGCCACATGACGCGTTCCAATTATATCCAAATGCTTGTTCCGACTCTGCATCTCCACAAACAGTTGCAAATTCATATTGTAGGCGTATGAGGAGGCGAATGTGTGGATATTGCGCATTATCTGAAGGACGTCAATGCCCTAAGTAAAATAAAGTAAAGTCAAAGTTAATAAAATTATATCTTATATGCATGGATACGAATTTGGATAAGAACTATGCAGTCTGAATAGATTTGATAATAATAAACAGCTATTATAAATTGACAATAGTTTGCAGTATGGATAATAGTAATGCATTCTGCATACATGTTTGATAGTCTAAAACTACTTAAACAGCTGAAGAGCACAGTCTCAAATGGCTCGGATAAAAAGATTTAAATTGTATATGTGTATATTAATAACGAATATGCCTAATATGGATAACAATTTGATGGTCTTATACAAATGGCTCGGATAAAAAGATTTATATTCTATATATGTATAACGAATATGCCTATATGGTCTTTATACAAATTTTGTGTAGTAGTAAATAAATATTTCGGATAAACATATCCTAAATTGTAGGCCAGTTACGGATAAGATTTACATCGTTTTTCAGCTCTTATCCAAAATGTTTTACAATATATATTTAGTTACTGTACCTGATCAATTATCTGATTGGGCAAATAGTCGTCGACAGGCCGCAGTTGCAGTAATTTATTGGCGAGATGACGCATCTTCTCATATGACTTCCAATCGTGAGGCGCAATCGTTGTTAAATTATAGAACGTGGCCGTAAAATAGTTCTCCAGGTTATCTAACAGTAAGACAAGGTAAGTAACTCTCCACATACATATATACATATACACTATAGTAATTGTAAACCTTTTAGTATGTTATAAGCGCCGTTCACTTCTGTTGCCGGCACTTTGATGCAGTTCCTGTAGTCGATCGTTGTTTGTGTGAACGGATGCTCCTGACTGAGGAACAGATGTGACAGCGCCTCGACACGCAGCAGATATTCCAGATGATTGGACAGGAAGTCCCGCTCGCAGTCCAGTAATTTCTGTGTGGTCTTCAGGCCGTTCCCATTGTTGAACTGGAATAAGCCGAGATTTTTGTCCAATTGGCTGCTGGCTGCAAAGAAATTCTAATTTTGGACGAATGTGCATTAGTCGAGGATCGATAGGAGATCGCTGAGATCCTACCTGCAGTTGATAGGGATTATGCTGCTGCTGCACATACTCCTTGAGCCCGGCTGCGTAGGTCAGCGCCAACGCATCGTAATTGCTGATCAGCTGCGTCGCATCGAACTGGCCCAGCATATTCCTTTGCAGGCGACAGAGATTGTGGGTGCGCAGCGAAATGGACTTGAGCAGCTTCTGCTTGTCGGCGGGCAGTGTGCGATCCTTGTCCAGATATTCGCTGAGCGCCAGATTCACCATGTTCAGCTGCCGCTTGTTGGGATAACCCTTGATGGACTTCTCCGACAATTTCAGGGTTGTCAAAATGCTGATCTTCTTCTGCATTAGCTTGAGGTCCACAATACTCTTCTTGGTCAGCATGAGGAGATGCTGAATCTTTTGCTTTTGCCACTGCAGCAGGCTGCTCATGAAGCGTATGCACAATATTTGATTGTCGGCGAAGGTTTTCTGCAGCACTTGCAAGTATTGCATCAGTTTACAGATCGTGAAGAGGGTGGCCTTGCCTACGGGCAGATTCAGGGTCAAATGCCGCTTGATGAGGCCGTCGATGAGGGCATTCACCTGGTTCGCATAGCCTTGGCCCTGGGTGATCAGCTTGGAGAAGGTCTTCAGCTGGCCAAAGGAGCCGGTCGTGAAAAACCTTTGCATGCTGATCGACCACAGGGCCAGTTGGGTGCCCAGTTGGCGGCAGCTCTTGAAATCGATGCCATTTATGCGCTCCACTGCGGCCAGATATTGCTTAAGGTTGTCCTGTGGCTTGTCCGGCGCCTTGAGCAGCGTCTTCGCGTGCTTGGCGATGAATGCCTGCGGCGACCAATAGACGTTTCGTTCCAAGGACACACGCTGATAGCGCACCAGCGTGTCCAGGGCGTTCTTCAGCAGCTTGCCATCGAGCAGGATGCCCAGCTGATGCAGCACGCAAATAAATGCAGTTAGTCGCAGCAAATGCTTGGGATCCTCGTAGTGCTTAAAGTCGTGCGCCTGATTCGCCTCCAGGCAGCTCATCAGCTTGCGTATATACGCATTGGAATGTTGCGTTATATAATTAACATTGGCATCCTTCAGATTCAGTTGTCGCTTGGTCTCCAGCAAGCTGTGCAGGAATATCTATGGAATAGGACAATTTAGTTGAACTGCACCTATTTGATATGGCCTTCCTAGTTTACCCGAAAGATATTGCCAGTTATCACATTTTCTATATCATTGAGCGATGTCTCCAGGCCATTCAGTTCGAAGCGGCTGCAACGCTCAAATGTCTCGCTGCTCTTGGCCAACGTCTGCAGCCATTTCCTGTAGAAGCTCCATTTGTTCGATAGATTCGACTGCTCGGTGATCTCGTTAAAGATCAAAATGTGCTGCAGCAGCTCGGCCATTGCATCAAAGATGCTCTGCACAAAAATATACAAATACAGTGCCGTTCATTTACCGTTATATCCTGCGATACTTACAAACAGATGCGCCTCCTGTATATCGGTAGCGATGGACGCATAGCTTGTGATTTGCGTCCAAATATTTTGGAGCACAGTAATCGCTCGCTTGAGCATAAAATGCACCTGACAGAAGAAATCAATGGCTGAACTCATTTTACACAGTATGTGCTCGAGGCCCATGTTCGGACTTAAGCCCAGTGAAATTTGGAGAGTCTCTATCTGGTTGCTCGTGCTCAGGAACTTCAATTGCAATTGTTGTGCGATTTGCGTTAAGTCGTTGCACTGATTGCACAAATTGGACAACGTTGTGAGCGGTTTGTTGGCCAGCAGCTCTGGCTCAGTGAGTCGCAGGTTCATGAGTCCATTTATGCTATCATTCTCTATGTACTTAATCTCAATAGCCGGCACCACTGATGTCAGCAATTGCTCTTCTGTGCCATTGTTGAGCATTTGTTTTCGTAACAATTGCATTTTGCTATCATGTTGCTCCATATATGTGCCATAGTCCTTTAGAATGTCTTCGGCAAATATGGCTGCATTTGGGGAAGGTCAAAATTAATGTAAAACTGACTAGATTGCTCATTAAGTACATACATAAGGAACTCTGTTTCATTTTGCTGTTTGTAATTTTTTTGAGATTTGACTTTTCTTTGTTATTAATCGAACCGATGGCATATTTTAAATGGGCGAGTTTCGACTGAGCTATCGATATTTGACTTTTAGATATTTTCAATTATCGACTAAAAAATACTGCACATTCACTTGTTTGTTCTAATTTATTATTGTGAAAATAATATTTTCCAATTGGATTGAGTTTTTGTGAGACCTGCTTGAAACTTAAAACGCTAAAGCTTATTTTTTTGTGATTGTTAACATATGAGACATATTTGTAGTATAGCTTGAGTTTTTTTTATGCCATTTTACTTTCGTGTTAAACATGAACTTAGGACATTTAAGATTTGGCTAATAATCTTCTTCATAACATTTTCTTTTTTAAATTGAAGAACCGTTTATTTTGATGGAATGACCGTTTCACTGGTATTTTTGTGGAACATGTACCTCATCGATATATCATTCTGATCAGTTTAAGCATCGATATTTTTGCTTCTCGAATACACGCATACACCATTTGACAGCGCCAACAGCTGATTTTTGTTTTGCGGCTACGTAGCCAGAACCGCAAATCGCACTCGTTAATTCCGCGAGCGATGTGGACTTGACAATGCTCGTAATTTAATTAGGGACACATGGATTGATTGGAACAAATCTCTTAAAATATGCAAAAAGTTTGTAAAGCCCTGCAGATCATCGGTATTCTGTGTATCCTACTCAGCCTCGCCAAACAGCTCGTTGGGCAGAAGCATTATTCACGCTCGCGAAAATTGGAGCTGCGGTAGGAGTTATATTTATTAATATATGATTTTTGAATTTATGTATATGATGTGTGCAGGGAGGATGTGCGCCGCATGTTCCAGCATGCCTACGACGGCTATCTCAAGTACGCCGGCAACTATGATGAGCTGCGTCCGCTCACCTGCGATGGCCACGATACGTGGGGCAGCTATTCGCTGACCCTGATTGATGCCCTGGACACGCTGGCCACCATGGGCAACTTCACGGAGTTTCGTCGCGTCCATGCGCTGATCGAGAAGATGAACTTCAACAAGGACATCAACGTGTCGGTGTTCGAGACGAACATCCGCATTGTTGGCGGCTTGCTGTCAGCGCATCTTCTGTCGCGTCGCGCCGGCATTGATGTCGAGCCGGGCTGGCCCTGCGCCGGGCCACTGCTGCGCATGGCCGAGGATGTGGCGCGGCGTCTGTTGCCAGCCTTCGACACGAACACGGGCATGCCGTACGGCACGGTCAATCTGCGGTACGGCGTGCCCAATGGCGAGACCTCCGTCACTTGTACGGCGGGCGTGGGCACCTTTCTGGTGGAGTTCGGCACTCTGAGCCGGCTCACGGGCAAGAGCATCTACGAGGAGGTGGCACTCCAAGCGATCTATGCGCTCTGGGAGCGACGCTCGTCCATTGGACTCTTTGGCAATCACATCGATGTGCAGAGCGGACGTTGGACGGCTCTGGACTCGGGCATCGGCGCCGGCGTCGATTCCCTATTCGAGTATCTGGTCAAGGGGGCCATCCTGCTGAATCGCCCCGAGCTGCTGGAGCTGTTCGCCGAGGCGCGGACGCCCATTGACAAGTACATGCGGAAGGACGATTGGTATGTGTGGGTGGGCATGAACAAGGGCCAGGTGACGCTGCCCGTCTTCCAATCGCTCGAGTCCTTCTGGCCGGGCGTACTGAGCATCGTGGGCGACACAGAGTCCGCCATGCGCACGATGATGCGCTACATTAGCGTGTGGAAGAAGTACGGCTTCCTCCCCGAATTCTTTAACATTCCAGCCGGCGAAGCGGCGCCCAATCGCGAGGTCTATCCCCTGCGGCCCGAGCTCATCGAGTCGGCCATGTACCTCTACCGGGCCACCAAGAACCAGTATCTGCTCGAGCTGGGCGAGCACATGCTGGAGACGATCGAGTTCAGTGCGAAGACCAAGTGCGGCTATGCGACGGTAAGACTTGAGATTGAGATTCCCCCACTGCAACTCATTCCCCCTCCCGTTAGATACGCAATGTGGTCACCCACGAGAAGGAGAATCGCATGGAGTCCTTCTTCCTGGCCGAGACCACCAAGTATCTGTATCTGCTGTTCGACGAGGACAACTTCCTGCACAATGCCGGCGACGATGCCCACGGCGAGCTGCTGGACACGGAGCAGAATGTGTGCGTGGTGCAGGCGGGCGCCTATATCTTCAATACGGAGGCCCATCCCATGGACATGTCGGCGCTGCACTGCTGTCACAATGCCAAGGACGACATATTCACAATGCTCGATCTGTCCGCGTTCACGCCGCGTGCCCTCGCCGAGCGCAGCAGCAAACAGCGCCTGGCCGCGCAGGAGAAATGGAAGCCGCAGTGCCAGTCGTCCAGACCGGGCGGCGGGGCGGCGAGCAAGGCACCACCTGGCCCCAGCACTAGCAGCAGCAGCAGCAGCACCGCCCCCAATGCCCCAACCATGGCCGTGGACATCGAGGTGTTCGATGAGTTCCAGCAGCCGGCGGCGGATGTGCTGGTCAGCAATTTCGAGCGGATACGTGAGGAGCGCGAACTCAATCGGACGGATCAGAGCAGCACCATCGAACGCAATCAGTTGACCGTCACGGATCTGGACGACTTCTTTGGGCAGCGGCGCGAGCACTTCGCCACAGCGCAGGAGGCGCTCAACTATGTCTCCAGCTTCATGAGCAACTTCACCATGGATGTGGCCTTTATACGGGGTCTGCAGCTCTTCGACGGCAACATCAGCAGCGTCCTGGGCATTGCCGCCCAGAAGGAGTACGAGAGCCAGATGCGCTCGCTCTGGCAGCTCTTCGAGCTGGAGCAACAGTTTGCAGCGAATGTGCGACTGATTCGCCGCCTGGGCCTGCTCAAGGTCGAGCCGGAGAGCGAGATGATGCGCAACTACCTGGCCAACATACTGGACACGCTCGATCACTTCGAGCAGCTGCAACAGGAGGAGCAGCTCGCCGCAATCAACGGCAGCGACGTGGAGCAGATCCGCAATGCCATTGAGGCGTCGCGTCTGGACTATGAACTGGCCATGCTGAATACGACGGCCATGCAGCAGTTCATGCATCGCGTCTATCTGGCGGGCACCAACGAGGCGCAGCTGCAGCAGTTCCACCCGCTGCTCAGCGACGAGGAGCTGCGCACGCTGCACGTTGCCATCAAGGAGCAGCAGCAGCAGCAGCAGCCTGCGCCGGTTGGAGCCGTGGAGCAGAGGAAGCCGGAGCTACAGGAGCTGTTCATGTATACGCGACGCATTGTGGACTTCCGGAAGCGAATGTCCGAGACGGTGGATCGGCTGCAGACGATTATGCAGGATCTGAAGACGGTCAAGACGGAGCCAACGACGCCGCGGCCAGTGCCAATGCCGCCCATAGAAAAGACTGCCACACCCACCGATGCAGCAACAGCAGACCTCGCAGAGAAGCAGCAGGAGAAGCAACAGCAGGAACAGCAACAGCAGCAGCAGCAACAGGAGCCCCCGTCCGATGATGAGGGCTCCGTGTGGTCGCAACTGGTCCAGAATATCCTACGGAAAACGACCGTGAAACGCATCAAATTCGATGAGGCCGTGCTTCTGGAGAAGACGCGCAAATCTCTCGAGAAGCACGCCCACAAGCAGCTGTCCTACGAGCTCTTCAGCTGTCGCCGGCCGGAATATATCGAGGCGTTTGCCTACCGTGAATTCTATCCGGATGCGATCTGATCTGATCTGTTGACTGATCCTGTAGATAATTAGCCATTATACATAAGTCCAAATATGTATATATATGTACATATATAGAGTCAGATATATATACATATATACGGTTAAGTGCATATTCAGCTGTTGTCTGGAATTAGTTAAAGCTCTTATATAATTTATTAATAGTTCTGTAGACGTCAGCCTAGTTCCATTCCTTCCTCCCACCCATTCGTTGCTTCGGCCGGGCTTGTTTACTCGGGCCGTAATTAATTCTGATTGACTGTTGACTTTATTTCCGATTAAATCGGTGTATTTAATGTCTTCGATTAAGCCCAAGGGATTGCACAATCCTCTGGGGCAGCGGCCCGGCGCCTGGCTCCCGTTGCGGGCGTCCGCTTTCGATTCCTTCAAGCGTCAGGTTTCCTTCTGCCTTCCAGCTCGGCTGAGGCGACGGCACGCAACGCCATTTACAATACCCTGCACATAATGCAAATGGGGTATGTGCAGGCTATACACTAAATAAACATTTATAGTTAAATAACATCGGGTTGAATTTGAATTAGTTCCTTACAAATGCATTTTCACATGGCGAAATTCTATGCGATTCTCAATATAATTTATATGAGTGTATAAAGCAGATATTTCAACATAATTATAATTGTATAAATAAACTGAAACTAAGTATAGCATAAAATAATTTTTTATATATTTTATACAAGAACATAAATAATGCTACTCTATGCGATTTTAAAGCTATTTGTTGAAGTATAAAATGAATAAATAAATAAATTCAAAAATAAATAAACATTATTTCACCTTTTTTAATGTTTAATTTTAAAAGGCAATAATCCAACAACCTCAAACGCCCTACACTACAGCACGTGTGTTACGCTACAGGGTAGACTGCAGTCGATCATGTCTTTGCATGTATTTATTTTCGTACTATTGCTGCATACTTCAGGGGCTCGCGTTCGGTTTCGCTTTGCGGAAACGTAACGACAGCGAATGACGTGAAATGAACGGTGGAAGCAGCCAGCGAAAGAGAAAACTTTTTGCAGTCATGGATAGCGATAACGATAATGATGATGATGATCGACTTTGTCCCCATTGCAAATAATAAATAGCAAAACGAGCTGTGACGTTGACGTCGAATTGTGTGTGAGAGAGACAGAGAAAGTATGTTTGCGCGCGTGTGTGTGTATGTAGGTCACGCCGCTGCTGCCGGTAGCCATTTGTATGCGTCTATATATAATATATATTTATATATATGTATATGTATGTAGGTGTATATTTGTGGGTGCGTGTGTACACTGGCGAAATTGCCTGTCATGGGCTGCAGTAATAACAGTAGCAAGTACGAAAAACAATAACAACAACAACAGCAACAACTATGTAGAACAACAATAAGAATGGCAAAAGTTTAATGAGTTCAAGTTTTATAAATGAAAAGACAGGTGTCCTTGCAGCACAAATCCCAATCGCAGACGTCGACGGCACGCTACGCGCCACAGACATAATCCTCGCCCGGCCGGATGAAGCCAAAAAGCGGTGACAAGGACGACGAGGATGGCGATGATCAGGACGATCACTTCGAAGGCGATCCACGGCCCATGCCCTACGACTTTGAAAAGGAATTGATTAACAATTCAAATAAGCATATACGCATATCTGAAGTCTTTGGTCCGCCGAATATAGGTATTTACATATGTGTTTTATTATATAAGCTATTTTTTGATTTGCAATTATTTTCTGGTTGACTTCGTGACTCTGAGACTGTAAGTGAGTGCAATTAAAACTGTGTGCCGTTTCGATTCCCCATTCCACATAAGCGAGAAGAGAATACGAAAACATATACTCTCCCTCTCTTATTCGTTGACCAAATTGAACGAAAACAGTGCGAATGCTGCTAAGCAAATATCGGTTCACCTAAAAATCAGAACTAGTTGGATAATTGATTCAAAAGATCGCAAAGATGAGCTATTTCATCAATAGCTCACACGGCACATCGCCAGTTTAAAAATCAATTAATTATACAAAAAAGTTAATAATGAATATTTGTTCATTTCAGTCTATCCAATCACTTCCAAATTTTATTCCAAATACGAGCCACAGTCTATTTTAAAGAAGCCGGCGCAGGCGCACCGCCACAGATTCCATAAAGCGCCGCCGGATTATCCGTTGCTGGAGTCACAGATGTACGGCTGGATACCGTCGCAGTGTCGAGAAGCTGCCACATATTTAAATTGCATACACGCGCCAAAACGACGCTGTCGCATGACAATACACGGAGAACAAATTATAGCGGGCCGAATTACTGAGCGCCCGCCTTTCAACGGTCTAAAATTCATACTTCATTAACATATGTTACTTATACGAGATAGTTATCACATGCCATGATGAAGTAAAAAAATATATAATTTTTGGAAAATTGTTTAGTTATGATTTGGAGACCTGTATTATTGGCAGTTGCATATTTTCAAGCTTTGATTCAATTCCATAAACACATTGTGGAAAAATTTAAAATAATTCTAAATTCTGGCAGCGCTGCAGTCGAGGACAAGTTGGCAGCTCTGTTGTTTTTAATGTTTACCTTTTAATGTTTGTAAGCCACAACTGGAGATATAAAAGGGAAATAAATGCGGCTTGTGACTAATATTATAATTATACACTGCACCTGGAGAACATGGTAAGCACGCAAATCACGAAATGAACTTTGAAGTAGCAAAATCGAAGTTTATGACATTTGTTGCCCTTGCAGCGGCATTTGCCGCTTAATTAGCCACGATTTTAATGCCTCATTTATTAACAGACACAATCAAATAATACGCACGCAAACGGCAAAGGCACCGATGAGGATTCGAAGGCTTGGAATCTAGAACAACTGTTAGAAGGCCTCTTCCAAGCACTGCATAGGCTATGTAAGTCAACTCTATTTAATAAGCCAAAACATTCCCTCTTCTTTTGTATAATCAAGCTCTTCTTTCATAGGGCTGCAGGGACGCCGGGTCGTGTACTTCATTATGAGCGAACTAGGCGGCAATGAGTTGTTCGAAGCTGTCATCTCCTGGTCGGTCCAGCATCCAGATCTGGCGATCTGTCTGCTGGCTGCATGTTTTGTATTCCTTTTGCCTATACTCATCATTTTTGGATTTGGTTTCATTACCTTGTTAATAACGTTTACAGGCATTCTTGTGCTGGAAGGTAGTTAATAATAATACTTTAAACTATCTCTAACTACAGTTAATGCTAACATTGGATTTTAATTGCAGGCACTTTATTGACGTTTGTCTTTATGATATTTTTCGCCTGCATTGGAAGTTTGGCTATTGCTTTTCTCGTTTTTGCTGTTGTTGCATACTTTGGATTTTCGCAGATCTATAGATTCCTTGGCATAGAGCGGTATCGAGATGCATTTCTAAGATTTTTACAGGAAAATATAAGTGCAGCCACTGCTGACGAATCAAATTAGAAATAGATCTTAAGCAAGGCATACTAATAGGCTAAGGCTATCGAAATGAAATATTTAGAAGTCCCAGTAAGAAACAGATAGTAGTATGAAATTTTTGATCATCTGTGTTTTATATTGTTATTAATTTATTTATTTTTTTTTTGCAGATTTGCCGACAGTTTAATTTATCGACTACAATTCGTGCGCGATTGCTATCGATAGTTGTTCTGTGGCCACCCTAATATATACAAATAGTTTTTGCTGCAGATCTGTTTATAAAATATTATTCATTAGGTAAATGTATATTTGTGTATAAAACCTGCGTCGCAGCGGAGAATTTTGTTGCTGACACGGTAAGAAAAATAATTTCGCAATATTTTGTTAATTATTCTATATGAATTATTAACAAGAAAACAATTTGATTGTTGAGAATGGATACACATGACATAAAAACATACAGACATACTTAAATTCAAATCTATTGTATCTGATATTGAACAAGTACTACTTTTTATAAAATATCCTTAAAATAAAAACAACAAATGATGAAAACAATTATATCGAGTATATTAACTTAAGCAATCGATAATAAGTACAAAAGTCGCAATATCCACCGATAGTATCGCTGAAGGTGTTGCAGGTCTTTTCTATGTACACACATACTTAGTTTTCGCTGGAAAATATTTAGTAATTTTCGTGTATTTAAGTGCGAGAAAATAAATAAACCCTGCTTTTAAGCAGACTAAATTCCTATTGACGCGGTAAGTAGTTGAAGTTAATTAATTTGAATGTTGAAAGTGGAGATAGTTGATGTGGAAAATTTGGTGTAAAAAGAAACGTAAGAAAGCAGCTTACGAGCAAGGGAAACAAGTAAGCAGCGGGGGTGTGGTAGATTCACATATACAGCCATAAACACTGTTAGTTGGATGTCTATGTATGTATTTATGTATGGAGTCTCCATGTTTAAATTGGTATAAACATAAACAAAGTCAGGTAGACAAATGATATTTATTTCTTGTGTGAATATGATATAAATTAGTTATTAATTAACTCATAAATACAGCCAAAATAAAGAAAACATGTATTTCTATGCTGTGCACGGCGTATATATGTTTGTATGCGTGCAAGGGAGCTGTCACCTTTCTGCGCAGCATAAGACATTCATACATACATACATAGGTACCCAAAACATATAAATGAATATATAGAAATACTTATTTTAGTGTTGTTTGCTGAAGGTATATCATTCGATTTGCAAATATTGTCATTAAAAATAATTACAAGCAAGAACAATTTCCATGAAAATGTACATATGTAAATATGTATTTTATGACCATTTTGTATCGCAACATATGGCAACACTGTTAAGCTGCATTGGAGTTTCTGTCTTGTGTACTTATGTACACACAGTCTCTCTCACTCTCTCGCTCCCTCTCTCTGTTTGCTTTCCGATACATCTCGCTCACTCTCGCTGCACAATGTATATATGTATATGCGTGCAACGCGGCCGCTACGGCGTCGTTCTCACTGTTTTCCAGTCACTTGTCTGCTTCGTTCGGTGCTGGTCGTTCGTTTCTTTGGTTGCGTGTGCCTAGAATCAGTACAAGGCTTGCCACAAAAAAAAAGTAAATAGGCAAAGCAGTGAAAACTCGACTACATACAAATATTTTGTTTTTTTTTTTTCTCTGTGAATTATTAAAGAAAATAAAAAGAATTGGATTCGTGTTGAATTAAAATTGGCTTTATAACTTGCGTATTTAAAGTGCGTCAGGTTTTTAGCTGTGCTCTTCGCATTGCAGGTAATTCTCAAAATCTACGCTTGTTGCCCTACATGCAGGCACACACACACATACGCCTGTACATTTGTATGCACATACAAATGTATGTACGCACTATCTAAAGTATGCACCTTAGCATATTTTGTTTGCGCCGCATCGTCTTGAAACGGAAATACATGTTTGTTCGTACCAATACATGTGTATATGTATGAATGTATGTGTGTGTGTGCTTTGCTTGGCTTATACAGTAAAAGAAACGAGTAACGATGCTCTTGTTACCTGCTGTTGTCAATGTATATGTAAGTGTGAGTTGAGGGAGTTAGTGTTCCATCTCACGTTTCTTTCTGAAACTTGAGTCAGCAGCAGCTCTCACGCTTAATTTTTAAGCGAAGAGTATGTCAATGTTAATGTTATTATATACAAACAGACGTTGTATATGCTCATACAATCATAATAGCACTTAAGTTTTCTGGAAATTTTGTGAATGAAAGCCATATAAACGATTAAGACTATGTGTAAATACATACATACATACGTACATAGAGGTGTACAAATATAAATACATATAGAGAGTTTATGTTCGTGCAGGTAGCTAGCCGGTTTAAAAAGAGGGAAAAGTACAGAAACCGTGTGTATTTACAGTATTTGCCCATGTTAAGCTACTTTGTATGGAAAATCTAATGCTAATCTACATTTTAATTTATTCTTCTTCTTTTAGGTGTGGTGTAAATCGCCTAAATCACCAAGATGAGTTACATGCCAGCCCAGAACCGTACAAGTAAGTCTATACATAAATAATGCTTGAATAATTTATATGTGGATAGTAGAGTTTCAAAACGTTTTGGTCTTCTATGTTTTATTTATTTATTTTATTTATTTTTTTTTCAATATACATTGAACTCGTTTTTAAACTGTTCAAATATTCACAAATCTTTAAACTAGTTCCATTGCACATGAGCTGCAATAGTGCGTAACTGTAAAATTCTCTGAAGCCTGCGGAAATAATTAGAGAACTATTCTCTTTGTTTTTCAATTGCATAAGTGATTCACTTTGCACTCGCATTCCCTGTCTTCTTCATTGCAACTGATTGAAAGTATAAAAAGGTTTGTGGCTGGGCGGGGCTGGACCCCAATCAATGTTATTTTACAGAGCAGAGCAGAGCGGTGCAGAACTGCAGCATTAATGCGCCTCAATGGCCATTGACAAACGATTATTTTGCAGAGGCAGAGGCACAGCCAGAGGAAAAGAGGTAGAGGCGTAGTTGTTGTTGTAATTGAATATAGCAAACAAACTGTGAGCTAGCTCGCTCCACTGCATTTTTACAGCAAAAACAACAAGAACAACAACGAATGGATCTATCGGACGCCATTGTTGTTTATGTTCTTTTGTCAGTATTTCTTCTTTTTTTTTTTTTTTTTGAGCTGTAATGCATCTCTCCTTCTGCTTGAGTGCGGCCATCCCTGCCAACTTGTTCATTTTGTTCTTTGCGCTTTCAACATGTTTTTTTTTCGTCTTCGTTTTCTTTTTGCTGCCTTTGCAAATTGCGCTTTGTAACGGCAGTTGTTATTGCTGTTGCTTCAACCACAGCTTCTCATGCTACTGCTGCTACTGATGTTGCTGTTCTTGTTGTTGCTGCTGCCACTTCATTTGCAATTCGTTTGGTTTGGGCCGTGTGGGTGTGGGTGTGGGTGTGTGCGTGTGTGCTCTCTTGCTGTTTCGATACGCCATCTCCTTCGCACACGCTCGTTAACTCTTCTACATATACATATGTATACATGTATGTATGTGTGTTTACGTGCATGCATATATGTATGTATGTATGTATTTTTTTTTTTTGCCATTACTACTTCACTTGGGCTGGCGCACGTTTCGGATTTATTTCTGATTTTTGCTCAAAAATTTAATTAGAGCAACGCAGTGAGCAGTGGTCGTTCGGTGGGTTGGGCTCAACTGAAGGGCGTTCTTTTTTTGTTTGTTTGTCGTCCCGCCCGGGAATATGGCACAAAGTGCGTTTAATCGATCTGGGAAATATGCATGAATAGAGGCTTCAAGGCGGCCTCAAGGACCTGCCAGTTGCAGCGCATAAATAGCGCAAATTCAAAAACAAAGCGAATTGCTGAGCAGGCATAATTAAGGCAAAGTGGCAAACAAAACGCCCAACGCATTTGGAGCTCGATTACCGCCCTATGCTAACACACACACACACACACACAGAGACTATATACATAGACGGCTGTGAGGCATCAACCCTTGGATCTGACTCATTTGTCCTGGTAGCGCGCTTTTTGGCTTTGATTGCTCGTTGAGACACAAACGACGCTGATGGTTCCGTCTTTTATTTTTATACATACATATATATAAAACATATATAGGTTTCTTTATTTTTTTCGAATTTTGAAAGGGGCTGTCGCTTTTATAATATGCAAAAAAATGTCCTGCAGCACCCATCCTGTCAGATTATTCCTATTTCAGTTGCTGTTTCCCCTGCCTCCTCCTCCTCCTCCTTCCTCTTTTGCTGTCACATTTCGCTTGTCATCGTGTCGCATTTCAAATCCGACAAGAAGCCAGACATCGCCTTTGCGTTCAGCTGCTCTTTAACCCATTAGAGAGGCAGACAGAAGAGAGAGAGGGAGACAGAGAGAGAGGCAGAGCTTTGCTGTGGGCTTTAATCCTAGATATGAAGTGCACTTGCTATTTCCACAACGGAAATACAAATCCAATAAAAATGTGTTTGCTCGCTGAGTATCTTTGAGTATCTTGAGTTGATGGGATCCGAGGCAAGAGTGTGTGAACTGGGATGAAAGGGTTGTGGGTCGTCCCATCGAAGGATAATGTCTTAAGTGTAGCCAGTCTAGCTTTTTAGTTAAGTTTCTGAAATTTGTCAACAATTGGTTATACCTTCTCCATAATCATCTTTCGCAGTGTCCCATAACAATCAATACAATCCGCCGGATTTGCCGCCCATGGTGTCCGCCAAGGAGCAGACACTGATGTGGCAACAGAACTCGTATTTGGGTGACTCCGGCATACACTCGGGCGCCGTCACCCAGGTGCCATCGCTCTCCGGCAAGGAGGATGAGGAGATGGAGGGAGATCCGCTTATGTTCGATCTGGACACCGGATTTCCGCAAAACTTTACACAGGATCAGGTGGACGATATGAATCAACAGCTGAGCCAGACGCGGTCGCAGCGTGTACGCGCCGCCATGTTCCCGGAGACGCTCGAGGAGGGCATCGAGATACCATCAACACAGTTTGATCCACAGCAGCCAACCGCTGTGCAGCGCCTCTCGGAGCCGTCGCAGATGCTGAAGCATGCCGTCGTCAATTTGATCAACTATCAGGACGACGCTGAGCTGGCCACGCGCGCCATACCGGAGCTGATCAAGCTGTTGAACGACGAGGATCAGGTGGTCGTCTCGCAGGCAGCCATGATGGTGCATCAGCTGTCCAAGAAGGAGGCCTCGCGCCACGCCATCATGAACAGTCCCCAGATGGTGGCCGCCCTTGTGCGCGCCATCTCGAATAGCAACGATCTGGAGAGCACCAAGGCAGCGGTCGGCACACTCCACAATTTGTCCCATCATCGCCAGGGCCTGTTGGCCATCTTCAAGAGCGGCGGCATACCCGCTCTCGTCAAGCTGCTCTCCTCGCCCGTGGAGAGCGTGCTCTTCTATGCGATCACCACGCTGCACAATCTTCTGCTGCACCAGGACGGCTCCAAGATGGCCGTCCGCCTGGCCGGCGGCCTCCAGAAGATGGTGACGCTCTTGCAGCGCAACAATGTCAAGTTCTTGGCCATTGTCACCGATTGTCTGCAGATTCTGGCCTACGGCAACCAGGAGAGCAAGCTGATCATTCTCGCTTCCGGCGGACCCAATGAGCTGGTCCGCATCATGCGCTCCTATGACTACGAGAAGCTCTTGTGGACCACATCGCGTGTGCTCAAGGTGCTCTCGGTGTGCTCCAGCAACAAGCCGGCCATCGTCGATGCTGGCGGCATGCAGGCCTTGGCCATGCACTTGGGCAACATGTCGCCGCGTCTGGTCCAGAACTGTCTTTGGACGCTGCGCAATCTGTCGGATGCGGCCACCAAGGTGGAGGGATTGGAGGCGCTGCTGCAGTCGCTCGTCCAGGTCCTGGGCTCAACGGATGTCAATGTGGTCACCTGTGCCGCTGGCATTCTCTCGAATTTGACGTGCAACAATCAGCGCAACAAGGCGACCGTTTGCCAGGTGGGCGGCGTCGATGCGCTCGTTCGCACCATCATCAATGCCGGCGATCGCGAGGAGATCACCGAGCCGGCCGTCTGTGCTCTGCGTCACCTGACCTCGCGCCATGTCGACTCGGAGCTCGCCCAGAATGCGGTGCGTCTCAATTATGGTTTGTCTGTAATTGTGAAGCTATTGCATCCTCCATCACGCTGGCCCCTGATCAAGGCCGTCATCGGGCTCATTCGGAATCTGGCCCTCTGCCCGGCCAATCATGCGCCGTTGCGGGAGCACGGCGCCATCCATCATCTGGTGCGTCTCCTGATGCGCGCATTCCAGGACACAGAGCGTGTAAGTATAGAGAGAGAGAGAGAGAGAGAGAGAGAGCTAGACAGAGATTGAAGCAAGGTCAGGTCACATTCGTATTAGATGAATCTATCTATGGCTGAATGGACTATCTGAGGAGAGGAGCTGCTCCTCCTCCTCTTCGATCTGTGCCTTGTAATACACATATATATATTTATGATTTGCAATTTATGATTAGCAACGTTCGTCTATTGCCACCACTGGGTCGCAGCAGCCATCCGCGTACGCCGATGGCGTTCGCATGGAGGAGATTGTCGAGGGAACTGTGGGCGCCTTGCATATCCTGGCGCGCGAATCGCACAATCGCGCCCTAATACGCCAACAGTCGGTCATACCGATCTTTGTGCGTTTGCTCTTCAACGAAATCGAGAACATTCAGGTGAGTGAATGAATATTGGATGAATGAAGTATCCAAGTATCTATATATATATATATATAAATATTTGTGAATTTGCAGCGCGTCGCTGCTGGCGTGCTCTGTGAGCTGGCCGCCGATAAGGAGGGCGCCGAGATCATCGAACAGGAGGGCGCCACTGGGCCGCTCACCGATCTGTTGCATTCGCGCAACGAGGGCGTGGCCACCTACGCCGCCGCCGTGCTGTTCCGCATGAGCGAGGACAAGCCGCAGGACTACAAGAAGCGTCTCTCCATCGAGCTGACCAACTCGCTGCTCCGCGAGGAGAACAACATCTGGGCCAACGCTGACCTCGGCATGGGTCCAGACTTACAGGTGCGTAACGTCCCATTTCTAAACGAATTATGCTAAACGATTTCCACTTTGGAGTTGAGTTTTCATTTTAATGTTTGTAAATACATTATACAATATAATACCTATGTTTCAATACCCCCCCAAAAACTCCACAAATTTGTACATAAAAACAACAACTGTAGCAATACATATTTAGATATAAACTATTTGTAAGCCGCAGATCAGTATTATGTATATAATATTTATATATATATATTTTAAACCAATTGTCAACATATCTATTATTATTCATTGTTTTCAAATTGAATTTTTAATGTTAGTTTTAAGTAGAATTTGATTGCAAGCATTTAAAAAAAAAAACAAAAACATTTTGAACCTCGTTTAGATCAAAGTAAATTACATCCCTGATTATATATATATATATAATATTTATACATTATTTAGCTATTTTGATTTAAATATGTTTACTAATTACCGTTTAAATTTTGATTTTGTAATTAATTTGAATTTTGATTTATTTCGTTTCTTTTTTTCTTACATTATGTTTTGTTTGTGTGCAAAAAAAAAAAACATTACCGAAATCGAACCAAACACATCGACCGATCTCACTTGCATTACGCACAACAACAACAACAACGAACACTTCCTCTCTCTCTCTCTCTCTCTCACACACACACACACACATAAACGCAACACAAAAACTCGTGTTCTGTGTCTGTGTCTCTCTTCTATTTCCTAACAACTTTTCACTTCTGATCCATCCAAAAAATAAAAATTTAAAAAAATATATGAAAAAAAAACACATACACACACACACACACAAACCAACCCACTTCTCGTACACACACACAATACACACACTCGAATTGACAACACGTACACGTACACAATCACGTTCACGTTCACAATCACGAACACGATCACGTTCACGATCACGATCACAGGATATGCTTGGACCCGAAGAAGCATATGAGGGCCTGTACGGACAAGGTCCGCCCAGTGTGCACAGTTCGCACGGAGGTCGCGCATTCCATCAGCAAGGTATGTATGCTCGCTTCCACCTACCTAGTACGGCTTTAAGGATCTCTACTACAGTCAACACTAATCAATCACAAGTCTTAACCCTCCCGCCCATCGCCCCAGCCTCTGGCCCCGCCAATGCCCCTGCCCGTGCCCCCATTTAACTGCAATTAACCTATGTTTGAATGTGTGTGTCTATTCATTATATTTGTTCAAGCCGAAAACATCAGATGACAAATAATGGATACCCCCAAAAAGAAAAACGAAACACAAAAAATACAGCGAAAAAGCTAAATTAACGAAAAGTTTTCCCCCACCTCACCGTAGTTAAAACACTAACACCCCATCATGGTCCAACACACCCCAAGGAGCCAACCGTTATCATCATCATTAATCAATTAGTATTTAACAACTATTACATACATACATAATAAGTGTCTAAGCGATTGCTGAACAAGTGTCGTTGGTCAAACTTGAGTGCACTTATATATCGATATATACAAACATAAGTGATTAACCGTTATGCATAACTATATACATATATATAAATACATATTTCAATGTCTTATCGATTAATACACGAGTGTTGTCCTCCCCACCCACCCCTTACTCGATTAAAAGTCATCGAACTCGAAAGTGAAATTCACATGAACCAGTTCTAATTAGGATCTGCCCACCAAATCAAAATGTCGATCATGTGAACTTTTCTTAAATCTTCGACTCTCTTATGCTTGACACATGTTTACCATTTATGTGCCCTGAACCCCATTCAGAACCCCAGACACAGTCGCTATGGATAGCGCAATTTCCCCCTAGTCAATCACTGCCATCCATTGACAATTTGCATGTAAAATGTGCTACATACATATGTATATACATGTGTATGTGTGTGTGCATTCATTCAAATTCATCAAAACTTTACTTCATTTCTCTTTGCGTCTGTTTAGTTAGTTATGAACCCTGCTATCCGCTAATAATTTCAATGGGGTTTACTTAACTAGGAATGGAAGTACTTCATTAGCATTTATTTGGAATCATTTAACAAGTGGATCAAGTTGTCTTTGATGCATTCATGTGTTTCATTCCATTTCATTTCTCATAGGGAAGCCAGCATAGTTAGTTTATATTTATACACACATACATACTTACCATAAGCACAGGAACACACATACACACTCACACACTGAAACTCACAATTTTGACTTGAAGCAGGAGACGCCCTCAGCCATTTCAGTTCTTAAACAATTTACCAAATATGATTTATTACGTTTATGTTGTCGTTAATTAAACATTGATTTTGCATGTTTCTTTAATGAACAATAAAACATATATTTATATACAAATATATATGTACTATGTATAAACATGCAAAAGTAAAAGTAAAAGCATGTTCTATATATTCAATCGTATTATTCGATATACTTCTTTATAGCTAACTACATATGTATGAATACTTGATTGATTTGTTTTATTAATTTTTGATTTGACTTCTCATTCGTGCAGGATATGATACTCTACCAATAGATTCAATGCAAGGTCTCGAGATCAGCAGTCCGGTAGGTGGTGGTGCTGGCGCTGCTGGCAATGCTGCTGGCGGAGGCGGTGGCGCCGGTGGCCCTGCTCCGCCTGGTGGGGCACCCACATCGCCCTACTCCATGGATATGGATGTCGGCGAGATTGATGCGGGCGCTTTGAACTTTGATTTGGATGCCATGCCCACGCCACCCAATGACAACAATAACTTGGCTGCCTGGTACGATACCGACTGTTAAGCACACATGATAAGCGGATGATGCAAGGAGAAGAAGAACACGACAACTAAGACGAAGACGACGACGATGATGACGATTTCGACGGCGATTAAGAAAGTCGTGCAATTAAAATACACACATTACATTATATATTAACATAAAGCAGAACAAACATATATAACGTACGAAATCTTACATATTACCCATATACACAAAAAACAAAAAAATGGAAATTAAACGAATGTTTGCAATAGAATCATAAATTAAAACAAAAAAACGTTTTTCAACTCAAAAACTTGGAATTGTATGTATGTATGTATTTCCTTCTCTCTCTCTTTGCCGAATGGCAACGCCAACAGTTTGGAGGCAACTGGAATGGCGCACGTGCTATCGATAACCCTTGTGTTGCTTGTGTGCAGTCAAGCACGGGCAAATTGTTGACGTACAGTAGACTCTGGCTAAGCGAGACGCGCATAATGTACTTGGATATTTCAGTAGACATTAATTCGTTAGGCCAACACAACAATTTCATGTTTTATTAAAACATTAACTTAATCCGATATGAGTTATCTACAAATGCTTGCCGAACCACTTGTGGTCCACGGGGGACAGCCATCGATGGCAACCATTTAGATTATTTTGTACAACATATTTGAATGTGAACGGATTTTGGTTTTCGCGTGCCAATTGCTCCTCCTTGGCTTGCTGTTCATCTAGCATCTGCTGCGAGACGACCATGGCCTGGAATGGCAGCTGATTGGCCACCTGCTGCAGGAAGCCCATGCATTCCACGAATTCACATTTGCCAGCGATTTCGACTATGACACGACCTGCCTTGATCGGGGCCACGTAATGATCGATGGCGCCCTTGCCGCCGCCCATACGTTGGCCTTGACCCTTCTTGGTAATTGGCTGCCAGGGCGCTGGCACTCGCCATGTGGCGAACATTGTGTTCACATTCATCTTGCGACCGATGGTCAGACGCATCATTTCGTAGTGGCCCCAGCGCAAGCGACCGCCACCTGTGGCAATGATTCCATACTGTTTGTGGAGCAGCTGATTGTGGACGAGCTCCGGGCCACGCATGTAGCGCAGGCGTTTCTGCATTTTGGGTGGTCGAAGATTGGGCGGCAGCTGGGGCACGCGTTCCATGATACGCAGCTTGGGTCGATCCACCTTCTCGATATCTGCAATGCGAGCCGCAATTTGATACAATAGTAGTAATGTATATATTATGATGGCATACTTTCATATTTTATTGGCGGTGGGAAATATTTGAGGCCGGCTACGCAATTGTAGTTCACATTGGCAGCTGTAAATTAGATGGTATTGAATCAAAACAGTTTGGTGGTTATGATTAGCTATATTCTCTCACATGCTATGCTGTTCTTCAAGACTTGTGTGACGGTTTTTAAGCACCACATGTTTCCTTTTTAACTTATATATTTAATATAATCGTTATTCCATGAATTTATTCTGTTGATGGTTGCATCAGCGCAGCGTTGCCAGACTGTTGACGCAACACCATCCAAATTTTTACAATTGATCAGCCTAGAAGCAGTGGTGCTAGAAGCAATCAACAAGTCATTGTTTTAAAAATAAAATTTTTGCTTACACAAATTTTCTTAATTTTAGTATGTACTTATAAATAATATTAAACTACAATTTGTATAATTTTGTTTTTTTGTAAATAAAGCAGCACTGTTTTAGCAGTAGCGTTGCCACACACATTTCGTTATCGCATCTATAATTTTATGATGGTGCGCGTTATATGCACATTGTTTATATATTGTAAATTAGTAAGGAAAATGATTTCATTCAGATACATGTGACAATAAAATGCCCAATATTACAATATATGTTATCATGCGCCAACTAGTCGTACAGGTTACCTGTACAGGTGTATAATTTGGGTTTGCTTGCGTTGATGGAAACAAGGTATTTAAGTGTGGGTGTGTGTACATATTGTTATCGAAAAATGCAACGCTGTCAAAGTGTGGTATTTTTCTTCATATATTATCACTGGTTAAAGTTTAGGATACCCTGCGCATACACGAAAAATAATTTTTTTGTCTAAATAGTGTATGTTTTGAAACATTCTCTATATGTACATACAAACAAATAGAACTCCATATCCAAGTGCATTAAGCAACAATTGCTAGCGTTTAAATGTGTTTGGCCGCTTAGTTTGTTGTTATGAATATATCGAAAGTGACAACATCGCTTGCTGCTGCGGCTGCTGCCGCCGAAAAAGCGAAACCCGAACGTGTAACATCTGCAACGGCAGCGCTCAATTTTAATACAATATCCATACAGAAGCGCAGCAGTGTGGACGACAACGATGATCCCAATCGCAAGAAACTGAAGCGCGATATAGTTATATGCACGCCCACAACCAGTTTACCCGCCAAACAACGTGCAGCTACAGCTACAGCTACAGCTACAACAACAGCAACAACAACCACAGCAGCAACAACAGCGCCAGCAGCAACAGCAGGAGCAGTAGCTGCCGTGGTAGTAGCAGCATCATCATCATCATCCACAAACAAATTAACGGCGGACGAGTCACAAACAGCTAACATCAGCATTGGCGGCAATTTCGTTAGTCACGCGAATACCAAGTCAGAAGCTGCCGCTGCCGCTGCTGCTGCAGCATCTTCAGGTGACGTCTGTTGGGAGCAGCGGGATGATCAAATAATAGTCTGTGAAATGAACACCATCAAGCCAGAGGAGTCGTCCAGCACCAACACGAACACCACCAACGCCACCATCATCAACAACAGCAACGCCAGCAGCAGCAACAGCAATAGCAACAACCCAAAGCAAAGTGAGTTTGAGTATATGAAAAATCTGTGCTATAATTATATTAAACTTATATTTCGTATTGCAGCTTATGCCAGCTTTACCAAAAAAGATGTCACAACAGCATCAATTTCCTCATCCTCCTCCACAGCCTCCATTATATCCATTGAGTCGAGTGCTGAGCCGACGCCGAGCAACAGCAATGAGCAGCCGCAGCCACAGTCGCAGTCTCAGCCGCCACCACAGCTGGGCAAGACGGTGACCATTCAGGAGCTGGACTATGTGCTGTTGCCAGCGACGACTACGGCTGAGCTGAAGCCAGCGGCAACGCAGCAACATGAAGCAACAGTGACCAACAACAATGCCACTGCCAGCAGTGCCAGCAGCAGCAGCAGCAGCAGCACCATCACCACCACCAGCAATAGCATTGCCAGCAACAGCAGCAATAGTATTGGCAGCAGCAGCATCATTGCCACAAAGCTAACAACGTCCGCTCAGCTGCAGCCGGGCAGCTACAACATGTTCAACAGCGGCACCGTAACGGGCGCTGGCACAGCGACGGCGACGGCAACAACAACGCTGCTCAATCGCGTCAGCTTCCAGACCAAGTACAAGGGCCAACAGGTGATGGTGAATGCCAAGAAGCTGGCCGAGGGCACGCAGACAACGGCCAAGGTGTCCATTGGCAACAAGATGATATCGGTGCCGCTGGTCAAGCCCCAGATTCTGCAGGGCGGCCAGTTTATGAGTGCGAGCGGTGCGACAACGGCGGGCGGCGCCACCATTGTGGAGAGCAAGCAGCCGGGCACGACGGTGACGACGGCAACGGTGACAGCCCAGCAGGCGCAGCAGCTCCAGCAACATGCCCATGCCCAACATGCCCAGCAGCAACAACAACTAAACCTGAAGCTGGTCAAGTCGCGCAAGAACCCCACCACAATCGTCTCCTTTGCCAATGTACAGATCAAGCCCGCCAATACCAAAATCGTCACCGCCAAGGTGGTCAGCAAGAAGATGTCGCTGCAGTTCCAGCAGCAACAGCAACAGCAGCCCGGCACCGGCAGCATTGTGACGATAACCCCAACGAATTCGGGGCAAACATTTACCATGCTGCAGCAGCAGCAGCAGCAGGACAAGCAGCAACACGATGGCGAAGCACACGACCAGCAACAGCCGAAGACGATTACCTACAGCGAGAACATACAGAAGATCTTGCTGAACAAGAGCAAGTCCATGGATGGTGGCGTTGTCATCAAGCAGCTGGACAAGAGCCAGCTGCACTGCACGCCCAGCATCAACATATTTAAGCAGCAGGCGCCACAGCAACAGCAGCAGCAGGGCGCCGCTGCTGGCGGGGATGAGGCACTGCCGAAGCCAACGACCGGCGCCACGCTCTGCGCACGGCCCATCATCTCCATACAGAAGAACATCTCGCTGGTGGTGTCCAAGACGGCGATGGGCCAGCAGAAGTCCAAGATGATCACCACATCGGCGAACAGCGGTGCCACCCTGCAAATGCAGCCCTTCAGCACGCTGGACGCCGAGACGGTGGGCAAGCTGCAGCTGAAGGCGCAGACGGTGAAGCTGGCCGAGGCAAAGGCCGATGCTGTTGACGGTGAAGCGAAGCCGAAGCTGTTGCTGGTTAAGCAGGCGTCGGTGCCGGTTGATAGCCACAAGGAGTTGCCAGCTGAACAGCAACAGGAGGAGCAGCAGCAACAGCAACAACAGCAGCAGCAGCAACAACAGCAGCAGCAACAACAGCAGCAGCAACAACAGCAGCAACAGCAGCAACAGCAGCAGCAACAACAGCAGCAGCAGCAGCAGCAACAACAACAACAACAGCAGCTGCAGCAGCAACAGCAACAACAGCAGATGCAGCAGCAACAACAACAACAGCAGCAGCAACAACAACAACAGCAGCAGCAACCGCAGCAGCAGCAGCAGCAGCAGCAGCAATTGGGCAGCACCACCGAGAAACGCATCACGTTGCACACGCGTGTGGATGATTCCAATAATGCGCTGCTCAAGCAATTGCTGCAGAACAGCAGCAGCAGTAGCAGTAGCAATAGCAGCAGCAATAGCAGCAACACCAACAACAACAATAGCAGCAGCAACAACAACAGCAGCCACAATACGCTGCAACAGATATCGATTACATCGGCGCCGCTGTCGGCGCGTAAGGTCATCAATGTGCGAGCGCCGAGCATGGGTCTGGTCAGTTCGCTGGAGGCGCAGCTGGCACGGCCCGTTATACCGCCTGTGCCGGCAGCAGTGAGCAGCAGCAGTAACACGAGCGGCAGCGGCAGCTGTAATACTATTACCACAACAACTGCAACAATGGTGGCAATTAGTCAGGCGGCATCGGCCACGCCTATGCCCACAGCCACAGCCACACCGACACCCACACCCACGCCAGCTGTCGAGCAGCAGCAGCAGCAGCAGCAGGAGTCTGCAACACCAGCAGCAGCAAGCACAGCTGTGACAGCAGCAGCAGCAACAACAACAACAACCGCTGCTACAGCAACAACAGTGACAGCGCCGCCCATTGCAGCAGCAGCAACAGTGGCTGTTGCACCGCCAGCGCCACAGCTCAAGCAATCGGTGCAAATTGTATCCAAGGAGACATCCTTCATATCCACACCCGTTTCTGCCTCCGCTGCCTCAGCTGCAGCCGCCGCCGCCGCTGCTGCTGCTGCTGCAGCTGCTGCGACCGCTGCTGGCACAGTTGCAACAGTTGCGCCCTCTGCCCTGCCCGCCGTGACCAATAAGCTGCCCGCGCTGCTTGTGGAGCCGAGCAGCAACAAGACGGAGCCACTGCCGCCGCCGCCGCCGTACGAGCTGAGCACAGGGCACGTCTCGAATGTGACCATTTCCATCACCACGAAGCCCAGCAAGGAGCTGCACAAGCTGAACAAGCTGGAGACGCAGGACGACACGGAGCCGGAGAAGCAGCAGCAGCAGCAACAGCAACAGCAGCATCTATCGGGCGACAGCTGGAAGCTGCAGGAGAAGCCGCCAAATGTGAATCTGATCAATAGCGAGGCGATCAAGCGAAAGTTGCCGGTGCAGCAGCAGCAGTTACAACAGCAACAGCAGCTACAACAGCAGCAGCAGTTACAACAACAACAGCAGCTACAACAGCAGCAGCATCAGCTACAACAGCAGCAGCAACAGCAGCTACAACAACAACAGCAGCTACAACAGCAGCAGCAACAGCAGCAGTTGCAACAACAACAGCAGTTACAACAGCAGCAGCAGCAATTGCAGCAACAGCAATTGCAGCAACAGGTTGACGAAAAGGAGGCAAAGAGCGAAATCGCTTTGGGGCATAGCAACAACGTGGATCATGAGCTGATAAAGGCGCGCATAGCAGCGCCAACAGTCGCATATGAGAAGCAGCAGCAACTGCAGCATCAACAGCAGCAACAGCACCAACAGCAGCAGCTGCAAATGCAGTTACAGCAGCAACAGCAACAGCAACAGCAGCAGCAACAGCAACAGCAACATCAACAGTTGCAAATGCATTTGCAGCAGCAGCAGCTAATACACCAACAACAACAGCCACAGCAGCAACAGCAGCAGCCACAGCAACAACACCAACAGCAGCAGCAACAGCTGCTGCAACAGCAGCAGCAACAACAGCAACAGCAGCAGCAACATCAACAACATCAGCTGCTACATCAGCAACAAATGCTGCCACAACAACAGCAACAGCAACCGCCAGCATCCGCATCAGCAGCAACAACAATCACAGCTCTGGCTGAGCCCAAGGCCGGGGAGCAGCGTAAGCGACGAAAGCGCGAGGCTCAGAGACCTCGGCGCACCAATGCGAATACCGCTGCTGGCCCTGCAGCCGCTGCTGCTGCTGCTGCTGCGGCGGCGGCGGCCGCTGCTGCTGCCAGTAGCAACCTTCGCGACATGCCCGGCACGTTGCCAGCCGGCGCTGTGGTGCAGCTGACCGATATGCCGGGCAATGTGCAACTGGGCGGGCCGATGGCCAGCGGCGGAGCCGGCGGTGGCAGTGGCACTGGCACCGCTGGAGGAGGAGTTGGCGGCGGCGTTGGTGGAAGCGGGGGGCATTTACTGACGGGCAGCGGCTCCGGCATGAGCTCACCCATGCTGAAGAAGCGCGTGCGCAAGCTGTCCAAGGTGGAGGAGGATCACGATGCATTTACCGAGAAGCTGATGACGCACATCCGACAGATGCAGCCGCTGCAGGTGCTCGAACCGCTGCTCAATCGAAATTTCCTCATCGGCCGCGGGCCCTGCTTCGGCAACAACGGCAGCCACAACGGCGGCAGCGGCGCCGGCGGCGGCAAGCTGAAGGCCATATCGCGTGCTCTGCAGCTGCAGCGCCAGCTGGACGATGGCGGCAGCGTCGACTGCGATCAGTTGCTCGGCCGCATCGGATATCTGAGACACCCGAGCATCAAGTCGTTGTACGACAGCGAACGCTTCGGCGGCAGCGGCGACAGCTCGACGGGCAGCAGCAATGGCAACAGCGGCAGCAGCAACAGTCTGAATTCTGGTTCCATGTCGAGCATACAGAACGATTTTTACGATCAGGAGTTCTCGACGCACATTCAGCGCAATCCGCGCGAGCGACTGCAGCGCTTGATGGCCGCCGTGCGCGATTGCAATCTGGAGACGACGGATCTCATTGAGCAGCAGCAACAACATCCGCCGCAGCACCAGCATCCGACTCCTGCCAATCGCCTGGATGGTCCGGTGGCCTGGTCGCGCATCAGCCGCTATCCGGGCCTGGTGCTGCTCAACACCAACAGCAATCAGCGCTGTGCTCCCGGCCGCATGTCGCCGGTGGCTCTGGCCATGGATGCGACGACGATGCGGACGCCAGTGTCGCCGATTTTGCGCAACTGTGCCGAGGAGTTACGCAAGGCGCAGCAGCTGGAACTGGGCATGGGCGTGGGCCACAATAGCAGCGGCCATAACAACAGCAGCAACAACAGCAACAGCAACAGCACCGGCACCGGCAGCAGTTGCAGCAATAGCATCAACAACAACAACAACAACTACCAGCAGAAGAACCAAAATGTGATACTCTCGCTGCACAGCTCGGCAACGGACAACATTGCCGGCGTGCTGCGGGACTTGGCCAATCTGTTGCACCTGACGCCCGCCTTAACCTGCAAACTGATCGATGCCACCGCCGCGGACAAGGCCAAGGAGCCGAGCGAGCCGGAGCCGGGCCAGGGCGTGGCTCAATCTGCCGCCACTGCCACTCACACTAGTCAGGGCAATCTACGCAAAATACTCACCGGGCAGCGTAAACTGTGCCGGGGCTGCGGCAGCATCATTGCCGCCTTCGGGCTGCGTGTGCCGTACCAGAATCTGCCCGAGGAGCAGCCGTCGCCCACGCTGGCAATGCTGCGCTCGCTGCTGCCGCGCAAATCCCCGCCGCCGCCGTACGCCTACTTCTGCAATCGCAGTTGCTATGCGCAGTACAAGTGGCGCGGCAAGGAGGAGCCGGCGGAGGAGGAAGCGACGACAGCGTCAGCGACAGCTGCAGCTACAGCAGGGGGAACGGCTGCGGGAGCGGGTGCAGCGGCAGGCGCAACACCTGCTTCAACTGCGCCGTCGGCAGCGGGTGATACATTCATGACCATGCTGCCCATCGATAAGGTGGAGCCCGAAGATGTCGATATGGAGCAACAGCAACAGTCGCAGTCGCAGCAGCAACAGTCGCAGCAACAGCAACAGCAGCAGTTAAAGAGTGAATCGGAGCCAACGCCGCCGCCCGTGAAGCGCAAGTGCATCATCAAGTACTACAGCGCCGACTGCTTCGCAGCCTCGCCTGACTCTGCAGCCATCAAGCAGGAGAACGAAGCGGCTGCGCCCAATAACACCGTCTGGGAGACAGACTTCAATCCGGACACGCTGGAGGATCTGCGCCAGTGCGTCTTCTGCAATCAGCGCGGCGATGGCAAAGCCGATGGACCCTCGCGCCTGCTCAACTTCGATGTGGATAAATGGGTGAGTTTGTGGCGCTAGCCAGCAAAAGCGAGCAACTGAATCTAATATCCATGTGCCATTCCTATACGCAGGTCCATTTGAATTGTGCTCTGTGGTCCAATGATGTCTATGAGACCGTCTCGGGCGCATTGATGAACTTTCCGATGGCCCTGCAGTCGGGGTTGAATCAGGCGTGCAGCGCCTGCCATCAGCTGGGCGCCACCATCAAGTGCTTCAAGTCGCGCTGCAGCAATCTCTATCACCTGCCGTGCGCGATCAAGGAGGAGTGCATCTTCTACAAGAACAAGTCGGTGCACTGCAGCGCCCATGCGGCCAATAGCTCGGCGGGCGTCACTGAGAACGAGCTCAGCTCGTTTGTGGTGCATCGCCGGGTGTTTGTCAATCGTGACGAGAACCGTCAGGTGGCCACGGTCATGCACTACTCGGAGCTGAGCAATCTGTTGCGGGTCGGCAACATGACCTTCCTCAATGTGGGCCAGCTGCTGCCGCATCAGCTGGAGGCCTTCCATACGCCCCACTACATATATCCCATTGGCTACACGGTGGTCAGTATATTCTCAGCTCTTGCCAATCGCCAGCCGCGAATCTCATCTTATTCCTTTCTCTTGTGAATCCCTTAGAGTCGCTATTATTGGTGCGTGCGCCGGCCGAATCGTCGCTGTCGTTATGTCTGCACCATTGCCGAGGTCGGCTGCCGGCCCGAGTTTCGCATCCAGGTGCATGACGGCAACGACAAGGAGCCGGAACGTGAGTTCCGGGACAGCACACCGTCGGCCGTCTGGCAGCAGATCCTGCAGCCCATACAGCGCCTGCGCAAGGAGCACAAGTGGCTGCAGCTCTTCCCGCAGCACATTAGCGGCGAGGATCTGTTTGGCCTGACCGAGCCGGCCATTGTGCGCATCCTGGAGAGTTTGCCCGGCATTGAGACGCTCACCGATTATCGCTTCAAATACGGACGCAATCCGTTGCTGGAATTCCCGCTGGCCATCAATCCGTCCGGTGCGGCACGCACCGAGCCCAAGCAGCGCCAGCTGCTCGTCTGGCGCAAGCCGCACACCCAACGCACCGCCGGCAGCTGCAGCACCCAGCGCATGGCCAACTCGGCGGCGATTGCGGGCGAGGTGGCGTGCCCGTACAGCAAACAGTTTGTGCACTCCAAGAGTTCGCAGTACAAAAAGATGAAGCAGGAATGGCGCAACAATGTCTACCTGGCACGGTAAGCTACATACCTCCCGGGCTATATATACACATATAAATGACATATAATATTTTCCCTCTCTCTCTCTCTCTCTCTCTCTCTTGTATAAACAGCTCGAAGATCCAGGGCCTGGGCTTGTATGCGGCACGCGACATCGAGAAGCACACGATGATCATTGAGTACATTGGCGAGGTAATACGCACTGAAGTCTCGGAGATACGTGAGAAGCAATACGAGTCAAAGGTGAGCCCTCTCCCCCCTTTCTCTCTCTTTAGAGTTTTATATATTAATATGATGTTTATTTGCCAACAGAATCGTGGTATTTATATGTTCCGCCTGGATGAGGATCGCGTTGTCGATGCCACATTGAGCGGCGGCCTAGCGCGCTATATCAATCACTCCTGCAATCCCAATTGTGTGACCGAGATCGTTGAGGTCGATCGTGATGTGCGCATCATAATATTCGCTAAGCGCAAGATCTATCGAGGCGAAGAGGTGAGCTCTCACATTGAATTATTGAAATTGAATTGGAAATATTCACAAATATTTATTTAATTTTTTATTGCTTAGCTCTCGTATGATTACAAGTTTGATATTGAGGATGATGCACATAAAATACCCTGCGCTTGTGGTGCGCCCAATTGTCGCAAGTGGATGAATTAAATACCAGTAAAGAAAGCATAAGCAACAACAACAACAACAACAACATTAACAGCAACAGCAGCACCAGCACCTGCAGCACCTGCAACTAAATGAAGCCCGCACAGCAACAGCAGCAAATGGAGTCACCCAGTGAACGCAATTTGATATGATTTGATTTGTTGTTACTAAGCACATGTTGTGCACCAACCAACACACACATCATCAGAAATAGTATATTCTGTAAGCAGTATATATGTACATATATTTATTATGCATGCAAGTATCCGCACATGTATTTATATAAACGTATATATATATGTATATGTGACCATGAATGCGCCTCTCGAGCATATTGTAGCTAATTTGTATCCTATTGCTCATAAGCCAAAAGTGTTTTGTAGTATAATTATCTAAACAAAAGAGAGAAAAAACAACAAAAACAAAAACCACAAACAAAAAACGAAAAGAAAAATTAAAAAAAAAAAAACAAAAACAAATATAAAAATTTCGCGCATAAAATATTTGTAGTTGAAAATTTTAAGCATGTATTTTATGTTACTCGATGATTCGTATATAATATATCTCTCTATATATGTATATATACATATATATAAAAACTTATATATATGTACATTCTCTACCCAAATCCTGTAAACGCCAAGAGCAGACCTGGGTGTGCCTTCGTTCTCTTATTTTTTAAATATTTATATTACATTTTTTTTTTTTTTTTTTGCTGTTACGAGAGACTGTACAAAAGGAAGAAACGAAAAAGCAAGTGAAAACAATCTCTTCCCAAATGGTGTAGAATATTTATTTAATGTACATCCAAAACTGAATGTATTTTTTATTACTTAATTTCTTTTCTATATATCTTAACATAAATTTATCAATTCAAGTGTATCTTTAGTTCTTAAGTAAATGTAAACAGTTTAAAACATTAACAATTTATACATATATATATATATATGTGTGTGTATATATGTGTATATACATATACATACACATATATACACACACAAATATATATATATACTTGTATATGTATATATTTATATGTATATATATGCATATATACATGCACATATATACATATACATATATACATTTATAAGAAATTTGTTTATTTATATAATATTTACATGAACTTTGTTTTCTTTGTAGTGAAACAATTTAACTAAATTTCAACAATTTACATACTGTATGTACACCGAATTGTCATTAAATATATATATGTATATATATTCATATATATATATATATATAAAGTATATATATATAAATCGATGTATATATATATATATACATTTGTTTAACGCTAAAAAAACTTTGTTGTCTGTTGATTGTGCTGAATGCGGGTTTGCTACGTCTTTCTCCTAAGTCGATTTAATAACTTTTCCACTTCTACGGCAAAGGCTAACGTGACCATATCGAAATTTTTCAAATACCATGATATATTGTACATTATATGGATGCGTCTATTTTTATCTAAAAACGATTTATAAAAAACACTCATTTGATCGGAGCTAATTTCATTGGTTCCACTGAGTTTGTGCAGTTTTATAAAGTCCTCTTTTTCCTGGAATAAAAGGGAATGAAATCAACAAACATGAATATAAATGAGAAAGAGCCACAGAGCGAGAGAGATAGAAGAATAAGACGTAATGACTATACATCTCTCTTACGATATTTCTCTCTCTTTCTCTCTCACTCTCCGTTGCGTGAGCTGAATGATACGATGAATGAACTTCAGCTATTATAACAAACCTCATAAAACCGCGAGTTGTGCTTCGTCCAGAAATCCATATTCCATTTTTCCACTTCGATGCGTAGCAAACGTAATTTCTTGGCCAATGCCGTTTCATTCGCATCGTAATGCCGCACATATGGACGTAAATTGGATATCGGATCTGGCGGGCCAACATAGTCGGTTTTCACCGATTGCGGATCCGGTGGTTGTGTAAGACCAATGCACTCCGAACGTTTTTCAGGCCGTGCCTGTGCTTGGTCAGCTGCATAACGGCGTGGCCAGTGCTTAATGACAATGGGTATGAATGTTATCAATGGGACTCAAAATGGTTTCAGTTATGAATTACTCACTTTTAAGGAACTTATTAATATCCGAGGTTGTACGGTTCTATTCATTTCTATTTACTAAGTTGACATGTGTGTGTTTATATATACATAACATATAAGTAAATAGTGCCGCGACTAGTGATGAACAAGAATTATCGGAATAATTATGATAACGTTTCGATAGTTCGATAGCTGGCGCTCTCTCTCTCTCTCTCACTACGCATGTCTTGATTAAAAAGAAGAGGGGAACTACGTTTTGCCGCCAATGCCGGCCAGGCGAATTGCTAAAATGTTGAATTATATGGGCATATTAAATATATTGATTGGTTATTGCTTAAGCTAGTTAAAGTAAGTAAAAAGGCAATTATAGGGAAAAGAACTTGAATTTTTCCAAATAGAAGTCTGTGTCTGTTTTTAAATAGAATTCGCGAAAGTTTGGCAAAGGATATTGCTATAAATACTAGAGTTTGAATACAGCTTTGCAACTTCCTATATATATTCCACATATGTATAGACATATGTATATCCTTTTATATTCGATTGGGTTTGTTTAAATTTTGAAGCTGTTAAGCCTAGCCAAATTTGGCGAGAGAAAAGCTAAAAAGCTGGCATCTGTGCCTCACAGCATCTAGCATTTTGCCAGGCACACGACGATACATCGTAAGCAAAGCTATCGATATCAGCGATGACAATAACAATAATCAGCTGAAGCAGCTCTTGTGCCACGCAAAATTATAAATTAGTTATTTTTTTAATCTAAGGAATATAGGATCAAGTTATATATAGGATATTGAGCCAGAGAGCGTTGATTAACAGGACGCAGACAGCAGGCAGCATGTCGTGGCTAAACAACAGCCTCGTCACCATCAAAGGACAATTGACGCACTTGGCCCAGGAGGTGTTGGCCGACACAGCCGGACCCGGCGACGATGAATACCGCGGACCTGACCTAAACACTAAAACGGCCGTCGAGCTGCTGGCCGAGACGCAGGAGCTGAAAGAGCAGCTAGAAAAATCATGCGAAGACAAGGATCGTGAGGTGAGTGCCAGGGACAACACACACAGCTCCATTGGCCATACGGATTGCTGCTGTGACAATCGCAGCAATCTAATGCATTTGCCGCATTGCAAAGCAGAGAGCATTCGCTGCTGCAGCTATTGTCTGCTGCTGCTGCTGCTGCTGCTACTGCTGTTGTTCCTGCATTGAAGCTGCAGAAGCTGCACTTGTGGGACTTCCTGCAGACAGCTCCTGCGCACTCCGGCCAATACACATTTGCCTGTGCTGTCTGCCCCTCTACACATATACACAAAACATTTAACATTTTGCCACTTGCCTCAACAGATTGCCACACTACGCAAACAGCTTGCAACACTGAAGACCAGCCAGAAAATTAGCGAAGCTGGCGCTGGCGGTGACGTTGATGGCGCCACAAGAAAATCGCTGGTGAGTCAAGTGAATTTCTGCAAAACAGTTTGATTAGCACCTAAAGCTTATGGAGTATAAGAGTAGGCGTGGCAGGCGCTTACGTGAATCGACAGCCAACTGCAGCTGCTTGGTGCAACGCTTCCGGTGTGCAACAAACCCATAGCCTCCTCATGGACCATGCCAAACCATATGTTAGGCATATGTCTATATATATATATATATATACGTATATGCCTGTATGGTTGGGAACATTGCGCTCCATATCGGTTGGCTGTTTGCTTGGGCTGTTTGCATGCGACGATAAGCAAGCGGAGCAGAGTCAGAGCCAAAGCCATCGGCTTTGCCGTCGGCTGCACGTAAATATATCTCTCTTGCTCATATCCCTAAATTAATATTTAAATTGTGATAAGCACTGGCAGCAGCAGCAGCGGCAGCGGCAGCGGCAGCCGCTCAGGAGCGGCAACAGCCTGGCTGCCTTCGTTTGGCTTATCTGCTGTGAGGCGGCCTCCCCTGCTCCTTGCCTCCTGGCAACGTGGCCTTATCAGCGTTTACCTGCTGCCACATTATGTTGCGCACACCGATAAGCAGCCGGCCAGCTTGCCATATCTGCCCGCTCGCACGCTCGCACGTTCGCTCCTGCCCCAAGGTTCGCCTTTCCATGGAAAAAGTCGAATAGTTTTGGAAATTTCTATTTGATTTCCCATTATGCTTCACTCCGCTATATGCCATATCTATACAAATATATTTATATATATGTATATATCTTTATGTATATGTTCCTATATACTTACTAGTGTAAGGCTGGCTATATATGGGGTATATATCATCTGTCCGCCTTGTTTGTTTAATTTACCGAATTAGTTTTGATTAGGTCGCCTATCAAACCCTGCCCGCATATAATGCCAAAACCCAAAAACCCTTTCGCCCCCTCTGCCCAGAGCGACCTGCGACCTAACTGAAATACTCTCTGAATGGTATTTAGGGTTGTGGCTTAGGTTTTACCTTTCTAATTTTTACTCTTTTGTTTTGTTCTCTAATGCCAGCGCTTAGCCAATCGCGCTTGTGCACAACTGTACCAAAATGGTTGGATGCGTTAAGGGATCAGTACTTAAGTATATTTTGAACATATTTCATACATGTGACAATACATATTAAGATGTATTTTCAGATTTTTGAAATATTTAAGATATATTTCAGATGTATTCAAGAATATATTTGTATATTAAAGTTGCATTTAAAAAATCATAGTTTATATTTAGTAAAGCCTTTTTACATTTAAGAAATATTCTGGAATACATTTTATATGCATCACGTTTGAGAACTTTTTTTGATTTCCATTTTAATTACGCTATTTTATAATGCATGAATTAACAAGGGATTAGTCTATATATTTATTATTATATATATTATATTTGATTATGCTCCAGTGAAGCTACAATAATTCTATAAATATTTTTTTTTCCAATTTTTTTTTTATATAGAGAAAGTCAGTCTAAAATCAGTAAAAACTAAATCAAAAAACTTATAGAAAATATTGTAGCCGATCTCTATCGGGTATATACAAATATCTGAATTACTTATGGCACGCCTTACGAAGGAACTTGCTTAACTATTCAAGTCTCGAGATATAGTAATTTACTATATGCCACGCCCCCAAGAGGTAGATATACATTATTAATGTAGCTCAGATGCACGAAAAATTTGTCTAAAACATTAAAACTGTGGAACTTACATTCTTCATCCTCCGCCACGCGCTAATGGGCGTAGATATATCTTCTATATATTTTTAATACTGTTTTGTCTAAATAGGAATATTTTTGAAATTTCCAGGTCGTAGACCTTTTAATAATAACGCTTCTGCTATATCACATATAGCATTTCCTGATTCACCTCAGTGGTTTTAAGAAGAGTATCCAAAGATATGTTCCAAACTTCAAGTCTTCAAGGTATAAAACCAGTTCGATGGTCGGTTACCAAGACGTTACCAAGATATTGCGAAAAATCTATATATTCCTTCAAATTTGGGAACAAGTAAAAACATTTTGTATACAAATTAAGTTTTTTTATTAGTTGGAATAAGTATTACGAAATTTCGATAAAACAGAATGAAATATATATATTTCGTGTATCCAAATTAAGATATGCTTATGAATATATTGTAAAACTGCAGTTTATAGATATAGGTAGACATCATATGATCTATATACAATATTTAATGTTGGGAATCATATCCAGATGCCGTTTAGCTTATTATAAATTAATTGTAAATGGAAGAAGAAGCGAAAACGTTCCAGATGGCGGGGGTTATTCCGGGTCTGTCGTCGTCGTCTTTGCTGTCTCTAGATGTGTTATCAGAGTCTGATTTGCCGTTTATCTATTGATTGGATCGATGCCAGACGCCATATTGTTTTGCATAAATGCGCCAGGCTGTTTGGGTGGGATAGATAACGCATCGCCTGGTTTTTGGCTCTCTGCAATGCGACCCCATTAAACGTTTGGCCATGTGGCTGCAAATAGTACATATATAGTTGGCCCCGTTATCTTATCGGCCATGAGCTGGCCAGGATTCGATGGCAACTGTACGAGTGTGTTTGGGCAGAGGGCGGGATCGATGGGGGATGGCAACGGTTTGGGTTGGGGGTTGCTCAGTATCTCCGTTGTATTATGGGGGTTGGAGATGACAAGGGGCAACCAGGCCCGGTCAGGCACCTATAAAAGGCGACCCACCTGCTCATTGCGCATTCATTTCGGTTACGTGCGATCGTTGCTCGGTTTCAACTATCTCGACACCCGCATAAAGTGTTAATTTTCTTTCTTTTCCTATTTTTTTTTTCATTTTTTTTTTTTTTTATTTAACTTAACATATTTTTGTACTTTGTTTGTCTCGTCTTTGGTGCGCTATTGTCGCTGGCCTCAAAAGACATAAACGCAATTTGCATTTTGAAAATCGTGTGAAATTTTTCCAAAAAAAGAAAAAAAAAGAAAAAAAACCAGGCCAACGACAGCAACAAATAACTATTTAGTTTTCAACAAGTTTTTTGTTTCTTTTCGGTTTATTTGTTGTTTGTTTTCTTTATCTTTATCGTGCCGGAAGTTCGACTGCAGTTTTCATTTGAGGTGAGTTAAAAAAAAAAAAAATGGAAAAAATATGGGGGAAAAATATAATTTATTTGCAATGCGGCATACTCTGTTTTCAAGCAGAAAAAATTGAGTACCTTATGGTCGAGCCATGTGTGGGGCACAGTTGGGGATATCCGATGTCTTGCTCGGTCAAGATCAAGTACAATCGATTTCTATAGGGACCTGGTCGGAAGAGAGATTTCCATGTAGAGGAGAAAGAGTTTACACAGAAGAAAGATGTCTCTTATAGGTGATATCTGAGATGTCTCTACAAAAGAAAGATGTCTCTTATAGGTGATATCTGAGAGGTCTACATAGAGAGCTCAGTTCTCGTTGGGTCAAAGTTCAACCGGTTCATCCTATGCTATTTTCATAATTTGGCTGACATATAGTCATATAATCATGTCAAAAATGGATTAATAGTTGATCGAAAGCGACCAGAGATTTCATTTTTTTTTGAGAACAAGAAGAAGAGCGTTAACCTACATTTCCTACAATAAAAACTTGGGCATATTATTTATATGGATCAAGTAGATATACAATCAGTATACTCTGTATCTATGTTTATCATATGAGCTAGCCGAGTAAAGCTCTATTATTCCAACCTTAAGATCTACAAATTGAAAATATGTCGATTAGGATCAACAGTAAAGCTCCATTAATTTACTCAAAATGATATAGAAATACTCCAAATTATATAGGAATATATTAAAAAGGTTTAGCGAGCTCTACTCGCATATGGGACAATTATGATAACGCAGATTGTCTCTCCCTGAACGAGTATTATTCAGTGACTAGAACATTCCAACTAGAACCGAACTATACTTTCCTAATTTACAGAAATTCGATTAGTCTTTTGGATCTTTCTCAAAGAGTTGTGGAACAGCACTTGAAATATTTGGGAACAAGTTCATAAATTGAAACAAAACTTGATGTTCCATGCGTCAGCGTCAGCGCCAGAACGAAATTAGTTTAATTGTTCAATTTAAACGCCATGATTAAAGTCGGCTGGCAGAATCTGTGGCTGGGGCTCGACACGAGCGGCGAGCACGCACCTGGCGTTGATAATGGGCGCTGTGGGGCAGTAATCCAGGTGAGGGGGCGTTGCCCAAGGGCGGTCGCAGGTCAGAACATCATCATCATCATCATCATCATCATCATCATCAACGTCAGCAAATTGAGAGCTGGTTGACATGTGGCCGGGTAATGAAGCGCGCATCGCAAGAGTCCACAGTTTCTAGGGTCGGGTTAGCGATCGCTATTGGGGCGATGGGGGCTAGAGGTTTTTGTAGCATATTGACTGGTTAGCTGGTTAGCTGGCATGCACTGGAACCGGAAGCACGCCATGTTGGCAGCGTCGCGTTCCAACAACAAATATAAACTATTTGGCATTAGTAACTAATGTTACATGCCAGCTACAATATTTTTGTGTATATGTCTATCTATCTATCTATATATTGAGATGTGTGTGTGTGGGCGGGGGTTGGGGCTAAGGCTGATTTAGCTGAGGTGGCTGTTGGGTGTTATTTTATATTGCTATCAGGTTAGATCATCAAAAACTTGGCTCTCAAGCGACGCGAATCAATTCAAAGCTGCGGCACTCTCCCTCTCCCTCTCTCTCTCTCTCAGTCTTTCTCTCTTTTCTCGCTCGCTTTTACTCTCCTTCCGTCCGTATTTCGCCCATTTTGTGGCCACGTCAGCTACAGCAGCCCCGACGCGTTCCATTTCAACATTTATGATTTGTTACGCTCGATCAAACTGTGTCAAACAGGGACCGCAAATAAGAGTTATGAATTCTACATTGAGGCACGAAAAAATGTAGATCATTTATGTGTGGGTCTATATATGATGATCCAGCTCCTTTGCTTCATTTTCATTTATTATCCTTTTCATTTATTTTTAATTGTTACAATAAATATTGAAAATGCAAGTTATAATAATTATTATTATTTTTTATCATATAATTTTAATAAAAAATATATTATATTATATTATGACTTTTTTTTTTAATAATGATTTTTTATTTTTTATCATATAATTTTAATAAGTAAAAAAAATTTTTTTTTTTAAATTTTTTTTAAATTTTTTTTGTTTTTTTTTTTTTTTTGTTTTTTAATATTTTCTATAACAATTATAATATCGTTACGGTGCCTGCTGTCAAATGGCTTTCAGCTGCAACAGTTCCTCTGCTTTTTCTGCAGCTGCTGCTGCTGCTGCTGCTGCGTCGCTGCCTGTTGCCTCTTCATAATCAGTGCAGCCAGCGGGGGGGAGTGGAAGGCATGGGGCTGCCATTGGCTTTGCCTATTAGCCATGGCTCGATTGTCGCAACCTTGTCGAATATGCGTGTCAATCGCTGAACATCGCATTTGCACTCTTCCACATATACACACATATATATTTTTCTATTCTATACTTTATACATATGTGTATTTTAAATATATTTCCTTGTACACCTGCAAAACCGCATATAAGCTATGAGGAATACTTCCAACATTTACAAGAAATATGCAAAAAAGTTTTCTATATCTTGTTGCTTGTTTTAAAATCATAATCATTGGCTTTTCCTACACCGTCTTTCAATCGAGCTCTTTCTTTGGCTTGTTGATTTACCCGATTTACGTTTGCATATGCCACATAGTACTCATTCGCTCAGTTTGTCAATATGTATGTATGAATGCTTGCCCAATGCGAGTCGATCATCTGATGCTGATACACCCACTGTGCCAGCTGCCATTCAGAGCCTAACCAAGCACCCAAATGGTCAAGCAGCGAGCGACCAATGAAAAAAAAAAAAAAACATATATATAAATGTATATATGTGTATAAAAAACCCCCTTCTTTAACTATTGATAGATGGAGGTAAAATTGTATTTTTATTATTAGTATTTTTTATAACTTTCTATTATTTTTATTCTATTTGGTTTTTCGAGTTTGTCGTTTTTGACCCGAGTCCAATGGGAGGCAAAGCGTTGCATGTCGCTAAGTGCAGTTGTTACTCTGTTTGTTGTTGTTGTTGTTGTTGTCGCAGAGAACTGCAATTATTATTGTACATTTTGATAGTTGACATTGTTCATTGTTATTACTGTTGTTGTTGTTGCTGCTGTGGCTGTGGCTGTTGCTAGTTTCTATAAACAATCAACGAAGCGAACGGCAATTTTCACTAACTGCCCAAGTGAGTGGCTAACAATGCCATTGCACACTGTCCCAATCCGACTCCAAATCAATTTGGTGCGGGGGGGCCCTGTGAACATACACACACAGAGACGAGGGAGAGAGCGAGAGAGATAGAGGCACCCGCACATTATGTGTGTGTTGTCATAATTCACACACAGATGGCGCTGCAGCAGCGAACTGCGATAGCTACAACCCACTTCCGTTATCAAATTGTCTGCCACGTTGCATTGCGTGTATGTAACGAGAGTTGAATCGAGGCCTAAACGTCGTTTTAAGCCAGAACCAACAGTAGTCACCCTCCCCCCCTCCCCTCTACTAGCTGCAGCTGCACTAGCAGCCCGCTTCAACTTGGCCTGCAAATTCAAATTTTTCTCAAGTTGTGTCGTTTGTATAGAATTCAACCTTCACTCTAATTATATGGGTGCACTTAAATTTATGTTTCTCAGCCAGTATGTGTGTATGTCTGTATGTCTATGCTTGCTGTTGCCACATGTGCACAGCTATAGCTATAGCTCTAGCTGTAGCTGTAGCTGTAGCTGCAGCTTTAGGCCATCTGGCAATTTGTCAATCAGAAATTAATTACTTCAACTTATTAACTTATATTATCGATAACTTCTTGTCAACTGTTGCTGACAAGGACAATTGTCATTTGAAGGTGTGGCAGGCATTGTGCTATGTATATAAATATATATGTTTATATATATTCTTGATCAGCATAAACAGCTGAGACTCAGTCTGTTTCATCTGCCTATCGATATGTCTACCTTTTGGAACTAGAGAATTTAAGGCTAGTAAGAAATACCATAATTCATATTCATATACATAAATATATATATTCTTCATCAGGGTTAATTATGGAGTCAAAGAGTTTGTAGATCTTGAAGAATTTTCATACTTTCATTTTATCATTGAACTGGACCTGATAATGCATATAATTTGTATATGCAATCTTGATCTGCGTAAGCCTCTGAGTCAATTTAGTCTTGCTCGTCTCTCTATAGAGTTAGGATACTCCAAATTCAAGAAAGTTTCTCTCTTAGCATACAGAGCTTAAATTCATGTGGACAATCGATATTATTGATAAATTTTTGCCATAAAATCGATAGAATTATCTATCAAGTACATTTGAAACTCTCTACTTAACGCGCTAATGCACTCAAAGAGTCAACTCTACATAATACAGGGTATTTTCTAGGCAAACACTTCCACCTATAGCTCTATTTCTTTATTATTCTAAAAGTCTTTATGTAATACCCTGTTATGCGCTATAGGTAAACTCTCTATATATAGTTGGCATTTTAGCTTTGCACAGCTGTTAAAGCGAAATATATTTACGTCTGCCCTCGAGTCCTATAGGCTAAGGCAAGGGTATATTTCAGTTGAGCTACTTAGGCTTTAAGTTATATACATATAAATACTTTTTTCCAATCATCATCAATTATCGAAAGTGGGCCGTCAAAGTGGGCGTGTCTTGCCTGCCGCCAAAAGGAATCAATAATGGAAGGGAGAAAAAAAAAAACGAGTAGCGACTGTCATTGAACACCGCCTGTCAACAGATCATTTTACTGGCACTTAGCTTGGCTTTTACAGCGTTTCCCAAAGCGTTATCAATGTGTAGATATATAGACATATAGACTTATAGATAGATTTGGATTTTCAGCTACCCTATTTGCTTAGATTTCTTTTTATGTGGGAGGAGTATAGTTTATCCACCCGAAATTAGCTGAAAAGATATTGTCTGGTTGGTCCTAATTAATTTGGGATAGCAAGGATAAGAAATATATATAAAGAAAGTTAATAATTATAAAAATAAAAAAAAAACAAGAATTATAAAATATATATATTTAAATAATAAAAAAGAATTGCAAAATTATAAAAATCAATTAAAACAACAAACAATAAAACAAAAGTTATATGGATAAAGTATAAAAATATCAATAATATAAGAAACAATTATAAAAAAAAAATGATGAAAATTAATTAGACCGAAAAAAAAAAATATTTTTTGCAAGAAAATTATATTTGGTAGAAAGAAAATTATATTCTGTAGAAAGAAAATATTTTTAAAATTATAAAAAATAATAAAATTATAAGAAATTGTAAAAAATTAGAAAAAGTATAAAATATAGTAAACCCATTATAGTATATGATATAATATGACAATGATGAAAATTGATAATAGTTAATAAAAAATAATATTTTGCACTACAAAATAATATTTTGTATAATGAAATAATATTTTTAATTATAGAGAAGTTTTTCATAGATTTCTTTCCCTTGAAACTTTTCGCTTTCATGCAAACAGTTTGCCTTTGATTTCGCTGACCCACTGACCCCTTGAACTTGATGTATGAGCTTTTGTATACTTAGAACCGCTGCACCGCTGCAACGCTGCACCACCAGATGCCGGTGGCTAATTGGAAAAATAGTAAGAGATGCGTTTAGCATTTCGTTGTTAAGAGTTGGGAGACGATGACGTCGTCGACGCGTCGTCGACGCGTCGTCGCTTTGCACAATTTGTTTAGATATTTTATGGGCTGTGGGTTATTTGGGCGTTCTAGTTTCTCAGATTTTCGATTTTAACAGCTCCAACAACAACAACAACAACAATGGCAGCCACAGTCACAACAACAACAACAGCCACAGCAACAAAACATATTTTCATTTGTGTTGCGTTTTTTTTTTTTTGTGTGTTTTCTTTTCTTTTTTGCCTTGTTTATGCAACTGCGCGACTGGCCAATAAAAACCTTAACGCAATGTTCAAACACACACACACACACAAATATAATATATATATATGTATATACAGCCTCACTCAGACCCTCTTCTGTGCCCCTGTTGTGGCTGTGCTTGGACTGAGAAAAGCGCGTACCTGGGCTTTCCAGTGCAAAAAGTCTGGGCTATAAATATGGGCTCTTAAATTTCGTCATTTATGGCCCGACTGGCCCGCTAACGAAAAATCTTTTCATAATTTAATGCTTATTAGCATTTGGCTTTGGAGAGAAGCAGCTAACGCAACGGCGGCTAGGCGACTGCAGGGGGTGCCTGCCCCTACCGCAAGGGGGTGGAAGGCAGGGAGGGAGGTAGGCGGAAATAGGCGGCGGTCGAGGGCGGGTTCGCGTCATTTGAAGTGAGACCAAATGCTAGAGAGTTTGAAGAGCGACGGAAATGTGAGAGCAAGCTGACTTACCCACCAGATATCCGCCCATATCTGTATATTATATTATATTTTATTGGTATATATATTATAAAAAAAAAAAAAAAATATATATATATATATATATGGTAAAAGCACTCACTGTTATATTTTTTTCTTCTCATTATATATCTTTTTAATTGATATATGAAAAAATTCTCTGTTCGACTAGTCAGTATATAAGATATGATTAGTAGACTATCCAGCACTCACTGGAAACATATTTTTAAAAAATTAGCTCGACTAGCAGATACCTCGCCATCGGTGCTAATTTCTTCTAAATATAAAAAATAATTTTTAATTAATAATAAATTCAACCTATGTAAGTTTGTAAAGCCACTAAAGTACTTGCTTTTCCGCCATGTATTTTTTCATTTTCTTTCAAAATGGCTGCCTAATACCCAGGTGCATGACTGTTCCGATGCGGCTTAAAGGTTCTTAGTTAAAAAATAAGAAAATTTTCCATCGTTTTGCATGAGTCGGAACTGTTCTGCTCCGTGTTTGACAGGCGCATTCGCCTATTGCCATCTCATTCTCAATTTGTGATGGAAAATAAAACGAGAGCACAAAAACATGAATAACTGGAATATCTGGAGATGTGCATTAGATTATTATTGAAGCAGACTCGAAAAGAAGGCAACTATAAGGTTGTATAGGAAATAGCTGCTTCAACTGTTATACTAGCATGTAATTAACTTTTATAGCCCTAGCTGTTAGCTTGCAACAGACTGTTATACTGGAATATTTGCAACTGTTGGCTTTTATACTAGTAACAAATTGTTATATTAGTATAAAATGCAACTAGCAACAATATTGTATGCAAAGCAAAAAGTGTTATACCACGAGCAAAGTATTACACTAGGCAGGAAATTGTTTGATTGCCATATAACAAACTATTATACTTTGAGCAAACTGTTATACTAGCATTGTTCACATATTGAATTGTATATATGGAAGGTTTACTGTACGTAATATTGGTGTGTATATCTCGGGTTCCGTTTACGTATGCTACGGCAGAGATCTCTGTCTCTGTCTCTGTCTAGGGGCATCTAATGGGAGCTGGGTCAACTGTTGTCGGGCGGCGGAATTGAAGCGCGTTATTTGAATTTGATTTCTTGCCTGAATTTTAACAGCAATGTGTTAAATGGATGCCAATACAAAGCGGTTCGATGGTTGTATGAGTTGTTGCTGCTGCTCCGTGACGTGACACCAGGTAACAACGTACGTACCAAGTGCTATATACAAATACACACAAACACACATACACACGACCTATGTATATGCCTCTATGTATATGTTTATGTATATATGTATATGCAGCTATGCATGGCCATATCTCTTGTATATCTATAACTCAGGCTCTAGCTATAGCTGTAGCTGTAGCTGTGGCTGTCGCTGTGGCTTTGCTCTAGATAAACTTTAAACATTTACCTTGCCCAGAAGAGCAAGATAAAGAGCAACGCAACTGCGACAACAACAGCAGCACGTCATTGATCATTATGCATCCGCATCCGTGTGTCCGGGGTCTGTACATAGTTTTTTTCTTCTCTACTTTTTCTTTAAAATACCCTGAACCCCATTGAAAGATCGGGGTATAATGCTTACGTGTAAGCAATGTGATATAGATGATAGGCAGGAGGCGTGGCAGACCTCATCAAGTGTTCATGTTCTAAGTTACGATGACGAGCTGCATTGATAGCGCTATGGTCGTCCTCCTGTCTGTCTGTCTGGTTGTAAGAACACATAGATATCGTAGACCACAAAAGCTAGACTCTTGCAATTCTAGGTATATACTCGTATATACCACTCGAAATACCAGCTTATCTTTATTTTCCATAGCTCTATCATTCCGTTTCATCTATTATATTCTTTGTTTCATTCCTGCTGCGATTTTCATTGATAAATCGCTAATATGACTTGCCTACGGTTAGTGCTAGAGGTCTAACATTCACTTCGTATCGAACACAGAGACCTTGTAATTTTTAGATTTTGGATAACACGTTCCCTTTCCCTAGATGTACTTAAAATAGTACTAGAGACGTGACTAAAAACACATCTGAGTGTTAATATCACGTTCTTAACGTTTGATTTAGAAAGTACATCTACTTAAAATAGTATTAAAGACTAATGCTGTGTAAAAACACGCATCTCAGTGCAGTTATCGCGTTTGATTTAAAAAGTCCATCTACAGGAAATGCTATTCAAGAATTAATTGTTCTACATAGTAAAGCCTAGACTGCAGTCAACTGCGCAGTGGGCAGAGTGTTTTCAGGGTATTCAGGGTGTTCAGGGTATCTTCTAGTCGAACTGTACCGACTAGGGTTTTTGTTTTTTTCGACTATCCATATCTAATATGTACGCACTCTCCCACTCCGCCTCTCTCTGCATCTCTCTCTCTCTCTCTCTCTCTCTCTCTCTCTCTCTCTCTGTCTCGCTCACACTGCGTTTCTTTAACTTATTCGACGATGCTCGTTTTCCACATATTGATCGAACGTGTGCAAATAAAATACAATTTAAATATTTATTATCTTTGCAGTTCGTTAGCATCTTGTATCTGTTTAAATACGACTTGGCCTCAATTTTGGAGCTATTCATACATGTTATATATATACAGATAAATATATGCGTGTGTGTGTGTGTGTGTAGAGCGAGATACATGGCTTCTACTATAAGTACAATTCCTGGAGCTAAACAAATACCAATAAGATGAAAATTTATACAATTGGGTCGACAATTGGCGCCGGCAAGACGGACTTTTCTTTCTTTTTGTTTGTTTCTGAGTTGGCTCGACTGGGGGAGGATATAAAGCAGAGTCACAGTTACTTCTGATATATATATACAGATATATGTATATACATATATATAGCAACAATTCGATTTGCATTTGTTACAGAACGAAACGCGTTAGAAAAATGTTGCTGTTGTTGCCGCTGTTGCTGCTGTTGCTGCTGCTGCTGCTGCGGCTGTTGCTGATAAAAGAAATGCCCTCCCAAAACTAATTAGCGCCTGCAACGTGTGTTGGGTTTTGCCTAGGTGTGCGGCTCGCTCACTCTCCGGCAGCGGTCTGACTTTTCGGATACGGCAAATGTGGCCTATGTGTTGCTGCTGTTGCTGTTGCTGTTGCTGATATCGTGCCAGCCAGACGGCGGTGCGACAGAGCGCGCGCAATTCTCTGTATGCGTGTGTGTGTTAGACAGAGAGGCAACGATACACAACAGGTACATACACTTCACGGTTTGCCTGTATTTTTATCTACTAATTAAACAGACGCTCGATCGCAGTAACAAAAAAAAAAAAAAAAAAAAAAAAAAAAAAAAAAAAAAACAAAAAAAAAAGAACAGAAACAGCTACATTAACAGCCCCGTTTAAAAGTCAACGACGTGGCCATATTATGACTGCCTTATATATGCACACACAAACACACACATGTATGTATTATATATGTGCATACATGTATCTACATACATATGCAGTATCTATGCAAATTTCAAGTCGTGGCGCTAGAACTCGAACATGCCAAAAACAATTGCCATCATTTTTGCTGACGCCTGCAGCGAACCACCAAGCAAACGCTGAGCACCACAGCCATCCATTACAAATGTGCCAAGAGATACAGAAATATGTCGTTCTATATATACATATGCATATGTATGTATATAATATATATATGTATCTGTCCATATATTCATATATCAGACATCAAATGTTGTTCAACAAATCTCTTTACACTACTCCAAAGCAAGGGGTACGAAGGCTCAATAATATATTCACGTTTAAGACTTGAGGTATCACAATATATAGAGCATTGAGTCACTGAAGATGCGAACTTATTCTAAAAGCGGTTTCATAGGCAGCATATCATATGCTAGTATAACAGTTTTTATATGCTAACATATTAGTGTGTTATATGTCAATATAACAGTTTCTTATATGTCAACATAGCAGCTTATATATATAACAGTTTACCATATCTTTGTATAACAGTATATTGTACTCTTGTATAATAGTCATATTGTAGTATACAAGTTTTTCATATGCCAGTATAACAGCATATAAAGCAACGTAAATGGGAAGCTCATCTGTTTTACTAATATGCCAGCTTATAACACGCTGTTATACTAGCATATAACAAACTGGGAGCAAGATGAATTTGGTGAACAAAACTTTATTTGCAGCAATTTTAGAGCTGGGTTTCTAGTGTTTCAAATATGGATTACCATTTGAGGTTGATTTATCTTAATCTGATTTATCTTAAACAAACCATTTTCAGTTAATACGAGTTAATACTGTAATAAACATTCTATATATATACTTGATCAGTGTTATAATTCCTTCTCAGTGTGAAAACTTTCCTTATCTACGTGCGTCTTTCTAATGCAAGTTCATTTCACATTACGTATGTAAATTTCATCCGGTTACTCATATAGGAACTGCTGATATCAGAGCACAGGCCTATTCCGAGAAAGTCATATAGTACATATTCCCTTTCCCATTGGTCGTTCTCCGTTTTTATTTTTTCTCCATAGTTTCGCTTTGTATCTCACCCATAAACATGCTGCTATCTGAATGTGTGTATCTACATATATCTATATCTGTATCTATATCTATATATGTATGTATTGCTGCTATTCTCTCTCGCTGTGCAAATAGCTCTGCACTCTTTGACTGGGTCTCTGTGCGCTTATGTTTTATCTGTATGCCCTAGACTTCATGCTGTATGGACGCAAAGCCCACGTTTAAGGTTGTCCACCTAACGAGAGAGAGTCTCGCACACACACACACACACATACACACACAAACCTGGAATTACACCTATGTGAATATTTGTTTGCCCATTTTCAACAAGTTGTTGTTATATATCTATCTTAAAACTGAAAACTACATTTGAGATCGTTTGCCGCTGAAGATACAAAAGCGCAGCGACGCGTCGTTAGGAGTCGGCGTCGCCACCAGCAGTCGCCGTTGAGAACAAACAAAAATAAAAAACGAAAAAAAAAAAAATGAAAGCAAATAAAAGCGTTGTCACTTAAATTCAAGTTAAATAGCCAACGCGCATTATTTGAGTTTTGAAATGGAGAGCACAAGTCGGAGTTGGATATGCCATATACAAAAGTATATATACACACACATATATATATATATGTATGTATACAGCTCAGTTGAGGTATACACACACACACATGTATGCTAGTCTGGACACTGGAATTGTTTGTGTGTGCACAACTGGACGGTGTCTTGTGCACCTCTGTTTGAATATGATTAGAGAGAGGATCATTTCATGTGCTCGCAATGCACAAATTCTATAGCACCGAATCGGAGATCAGCGGAAATGAAATTAAATGAGCTGTATATATAGACATGTGAAGAATCATCAATAATCAATTTGAGTAATGTCTGCGATTATACAGACAGTAAACAAAAGATAGCTGAGGAGCATTCTGATTTATTTATTTATTTATTTTTTGAGTATATGAGAAATTATTGAGTGCGTGAGACAATACTTTGCCTGAGACTATTGAGAATGGCTTTCAAGTGAGTTGGGGAAATTAAAGATCAAATGCAACGAGCCAATGGTTTTAAGAATGCTCCTCGTGTAGATCAGAGCTATGTATGCACATTTCAAGCTCACAAAGTTGTTGAAGTGGGTTTTCTTCTTGTAGAATTCTTGGATTCCCTCACACACTCTATATATTGCATTAGATATGCATAGCTATATCTAAACGTATTCTACTATCTTCTCAAAGATTTTCCTACGAATTAACTCATTAAGCTAAACAGCTCAAACTTCAAGTACTCGCAATTAGACAAGCTGCTAAATAACAATTATAGCAAGTAGGAGTGCTTCAGCCGAAACTGCTCGACTATTAGACACCCTGAACCTTGTTCGCGCTCTGCTAACTGCACAATTTGGGCTATATCATAGGACTTTATTCGTATAGATGGGCCTTCCTAATTAAACTTTTAAAGAGTTAGAGTAACCTGCAAATGTGGATATTTCTCAAAGCGTAATTCTTTAATATGGAAAGTATATTCTTTTCAGTTTAGAGGGGGGAGCGTGGTATCTAAAGTCAATAAATTACTAAATATTTGGATCTAGGCAGTAAATCAGAAATTGCCAGCTTTAGTGGTATCCAAGTTAAGATTAAAAATAAAACTCAAATGATTCATTATTGGCGTTACTAAGGTAATGGGGATGAGTTATCAAAACAAGTGATATACTCGTACTGCGTACTGCTATATACATGTAAAATTTCAAGTTTCTAGCTTTTATGATTTACGAGATCTCTGTGTTCATACGAACGGACAGACGGATAGACGGACTTTGCTAGATCACCTCAGCTTGTCATGCTGATTGAGAAATACTAAATACTCTACGGAGTGGCCACGCCCCCTTCTGCCTTCTTCTGTCTGTTTCATATACTTTCATAAGACCAATAAACCTCGATTTGCCATTTTCAATGGGTTCAGAATTTTTTAATCAATATACAATATACAAAGCACGAAAGAGTTAAACAACAATTGATTCTACTTATAATTTACTTTTTTATTAGACGGGGAAGAACAAAAACTTCAGCCTTTAAGTCATACATATTGAGCACGTAATTTGATCAGCTAGACTGATCTGATACTTGGGGTTCTGGCACCACATTTAGTCTGCATTGAGTTCCCATGAGATTCCACACTCAAATTTTTGGCTACAAAAAGCTGACGTTGGCGGCGCTTGGCCGCCAGGAGCCGCCATTGGGCCACTGAGCCACTGAGCACTCATACATATTACGACACACGCACTCACACATACAAAGGCATTCGTATATATAAATAAAGTGCTCAAGTTTGGGCGCTTGGCCGCCAGGAGTCGCCACTGAGCCGACGCTAGTGAACTGAGCGCTCATAGGCTAACAAGCGCACGCACGCACACACACACGCACACAGGCAGACATATGCATTTGTATATGTGTAAAGCACTCAAGCTTCGATTGCAATCTGCTGACGTTGGCCGACAGGAGTCGCCACTGAGCAACTTCAAGTCGGCAGCGACGCGTCGGCAGCGCGACGATCGGCATATTGATTCACATGCATACATACATACATGTAGACACACGAGCGTACAGTCGGCGAATGCAGCTCGGTGTGCGTGTGTGTGTGCGAGTGAGTGAGCGCGCGTGTGATCGTTACGCTGCCGTTGCGATGCCGTTGCGCTGCCTTCGCTGCCGTCGCTGCCGACGCCATGGCTCTCAGCGTTTCGCTATTTTCCCCAACAGCGCAATGCATATTGCGTTCACTCGTCGATCGGTCGCGCTGCGGGCAACACGTTAACGCTGTGGCCCAACTGGCGCCGCTATCTGCAGTTGCCGGCAAACGTTTGCCCACTCTAACCAACTGAACAATTCGATTTTGGAGTTCATTTCCTATTGCCGTGCCCGGTATTGTATATATATTTTTTTTTTATTGTGTTTTTTTACTGTTGTTGCTGTGGCCGCGCTCAAAACGTTTAAAGTTTAAGGCAAAAATAAGAGAGAGAGAAACAAATTTAAGAAATAAATTATAATCGAATGAAAGAAAAACGCGAACACTACACACGACGCCGACGTCGCTAGCGAGTCTCAAGTGCCAGCCAAGTGAAAATTAACCGGGTTTTTTTCCGTTCTATGTACTTTACAATAATTTACTTACGTTTTTCTATTATTTTTTGCTGTTGTTGTTCACTTTTTTTTTTGCTCCCGTCGAACTTTTAAAAAAGAAAAAAACTGTGAGATAGAGTCGTAAATTCGACTGCCAAATTAAAAATTGAATTTTTTTTTTGCCGTTGCCACTTTTGGCTGACAATTGACGAAGAATAAGAAGAAGAGAAGACAAAAAACATGTAAGTCCCATAATTTTTGTTGCTGTTATTTTTTAAATGCTCATTAGCTTTACATAGAGGTGTGTAATAAGTACGTGTACTTAATTATGACTGAAGCTGATTGTCGTCTGGCCTGGGCCTGGCCTGGTCTGGTCTGGTCTGGTCTGGTCAACAACGACGACGATGACGACGACGACAACGACGACGATGAGATTTCATCGTAATTTTCTCGCCTTGACTTTCGACTTTTGTCTCTCTTGACATCTTCTCGTATTATTAGCTTAGCAAAGTAATTCTCGACTTTATTTTGCTCTTCTTCTACCTCATCTCCAGCTTTTTAGCTGAATATTGAACTGCATGCACTAAATTATACGACTTTATGATAAGTCATTTTCGAGTTAGTTTCGTTGACGGTTAGAAAGGCAAAGTGCACATTTCGTTAGAACATAGAGTATATGTGGAGATATTGCTATATATACATAGATATTCACATACATATATGTGCGACAGACAGAGTCAGAGACACAAAAGAAAAAGTCATGCATGCTCATAATTTATATTTTAATTGCTTCAGATTTCGAAAAAAAAAAATTACCTTAAGTCATTTTTTTTTTGTTTTTAGTAATTTTGTGCTTAGATAAGCGCATATTTAGTGCTTAAAACAACACTATATAGCTGCTTGGTTAGAAAAATTAAATCAATTAAATCAAATCAAAATTCATCTTTATATATAAATACATATATATAATAATTCTATTTCATAAACTTATGTTATATATATATTTATGCCATAAAACGTCCCTTTACAATAGCTCTTTTTACTAAATATATTTTGTAGTATTTTTAGACAGTATTATTTTCTTGAAAATTTCTCATTTTTACTTCTTTCAAGTTCTTTGCTTGAGAGAGCCATATGCATTTATATTAGGCATATTTTTGTATACCCTACTTTAACTATTTGCCGTGATAAAATATATGTATATATTTTCTACTGCAGTTGATCATCGGCACCACAATTGCAACTGTAATTAGATACCCTGTACTTGCAGTGGGTATTTAGTTCGACTCTGAAGTGATTCCCTACACTTGAGCTTGGCTTTGAACTGCCTGCACATGAGCTGATCTCGCCAGCTTCCCAAGCTGAATGAAGATCTAAAAGGCACTGATATAATGCTGCTCTTATATTACCCACAAGCTGGGTATTCAGATACCCTACACTAACAACGATCAGGTATTTCAGTTGGCTGTATCTCAGATATATACTACTCAGTCTCCACAAGAAAACCCTACTTGTAGTTTTTGTACTACGCCAAATTTGAGGCATATGCGTTGTGGCGAGACCTTTGCCATCTGTTGGCAATTTTTTGTGTGTCTTTCGAGCCTGGCTTAGTGCGTTGCCTTGCCAAGTTGCACTTGAGCGCGAAATTCGTGGTATTGTTTACAATTGGCAATCGAGTTTGGCTCCGTTTCAGACGAACGGAACCAAACACCCAACCAAGTTGCAAATGCAGACGGGCAACCAGAGACCCATTTGGTCGAATTCGCTGCTGATCCAAATAGAAATGGGTTCGACTCTCTCAATTTTCAGCTTACACACACACATGTGTGTGTTTGTTTTAGGTTTTAGTGAGTCCCACGGGTCCCGTTGCTGCTGATGCCAGCGCCCAGGGTACAGGGCTCCAATATATGTATATTGTATATATTTATAAACAATCGTCCAATAAATGAGTCCCCTTTCTGTGCGGACCTGTTCGATGTCGCGCAACACGCCCTGGGCTGGGCTATGTTATGGTGCGGCGGCGATAAGATAAGCCTGGCAATGCCAATGGCAATGGGCGATGGTAGCGCAAAGACTTATTACAAATCCAACAAAATAACAAAAAAAAAAAAAAGAAAAAATGGTTTTAATAATTCCCTCGAAATGATTTCACGACAAATGTATTTCATTTTACTATTATTCAATTTAGTTATTTTTATTATTTTCCTCGTAATTCGGCACTTTCCACTCCTCGCGCCCTCCGAAATTCCAACGATATATTGATAAGACTCCTGGGTAGATTATGAGCATGTGTGCTTACATTTTATTGAATTTGTTCAGTAATACATACATATGTATGTAGTTGAACTCATATCTAAAAATTGGCAGTGCGTCCCCCTTCCATCTCATTGGGTTTATCAACTTTCTAGGAAACATTCACACAAGTTTTTACCAGTTTTCTATGTAATTATTTTGATTTTAGAGAGATTTTTGGTATATTAGTGCAAATATTCAGTAAGTTGTATATATGTATATATCTTATCAAAAACTGAGTTAAGCTTTAGTTTTCTCCGAGCTTGAGAACTACAAGAGGTAAAAACTTGACATTTGTATAATATATTTTGTATATTGTTATATGCCTTTCGGATTTAATAGATTTTCCTGATCTATCACTTATTTATTATTTTTTAATTATTGATTTATTTCTTTATAAAAGATAAAACTGAAAGATCTCCAAGTTTAGTTAATTCTTGTATAATATTCAACTGTTATTTAATGATGATTACCTTAATATTTATAGCACAGATTACATACCTTCAAGTCGGCTATTTACTTGCTATATATAATGCTCTATATAATGGAAATCTCTTAGATAATTAATAATAAAAAACAAAACATGCGAATTGTATGGAATGCGCTATAAGCTGAAGCTGATTAGATATTCGATGTAATTACTAGGCTATAGCTGGTTCCATATACGAGTAGTGAGTGTGGCGAAGGGATTCACAAGAGTTCATAGAGTATTTATTCGCTGAAACTTTTCATTTTTCTGCTGCTTCAGCGTAAATTCGAAGAGCTTGAATGCATTCAGAATACAGTTATAATAGTATCATATATTTGTGGACTTGCTCTGTGGACTGTGCTGCTTGTCTTCTTCTTGGATTACACATATTTGGCACATTTTCTGCGCCTAGCAACCATAGCTCAGTCGATCCATTCTATCCATAATGTCATATCCCATTGGAATTTTCGGGTCTGGCTTCTGGCAGTCGCTGGGCTGCTTATTTAGCTGTATCTGGTCTGGCGTCTTTGCTTTGGCATTTTCCCCATTATCTTATCTGTGTGTCCATAGCAGTTGTCTGCTTCTTCCTCTTGCTCATTTGCTTGCCACAATTTGTTGTTGTTGCTGTTGTTGCTCTCGTTTATTGTTGTTATTAGAGAAGGTTTTGCTGTGTTTGCATTACGTCTGCGTATGCGCTATATAATGAGTGTGTCTGTGTGTGTGTGTGAGTATCTGTAACTGTATGCTTATCTGTGGACTTAAGTCCTGACCGGCACTACATAGATATATAGATAAACATGTTTATGTATTTATGTATGCACACATATATAGATATTTATATAGCATATCATATCATATCATATCATAATTCTGGGCATGTTCCACTGACGCACAAAATGATCGATTGTCTCTAGCTGTTGCTGTTGCTGTTGCTCTTGCTCATAGCCAGCGGTAATGGAGCACCCAAGGTGTGTGCGTGTGTGTGCGAGCGAGACAAAGCTATAGCCATACGGAGTCGAGCAACTGAATGAATAATTTGACTAATATTTGTTTATGAAACACAAGTGTTTTCACACCCAGACACACACACACACGCACACACGCATGCACTACACTCACACACTACACACACACACACGCACATACATAGTTGATTACATGGCTATTACTGTATCTGCTCGTAGATAACCCAATTTGCACAAGTGTCGGGCTTATTTGCTGCTGCTATGTTCGTTGCGGTATATGCGTATGATCTATGCGCTTTACATACGGCCACGCCCACAATTGACACTTGAAGCTCCGTTAGTTGTGTGCGTCTTGACGGCTTGTGCGGGTGAGCGAATGCGGAGCCAAGCCAAGCCAAGCCAAGTCAAGCCAAGTCAAATCAAGTCAGTCATCGGTTTTTATAGCCAATTTATTGTCGTCAGGTTGCCGCCAGCCCTTGCAGCGCTCTTCCTCTTCGTCGGCGCGTGGCGGCCATTTTGTAGTCGGCTTGCTCGACTTTTGACTCACGATTCACGATTCACGTTAGTCGGCGTCTCTCATAAAATCGCAAATATCATGCGCTCGGCCACCTGACAGCGTGTGTGCGAAAGGGTTTCCAGCTGAGGAACGGGCAACGGGCAACGGGCAACAGGGCGCATGCGCAACGTGCACGAGCAGTACAGTTGTGCTCGCTGAATATAGTCCATATATGTAGAATCGAATATATATATTTAGCTAAAGTTTTAGTTAACATTTGGTCTGACTTTACATTTGTTTTTTTCTTGGTCTTCCCTTCCCTGTGCAGCAATCGGGCGATGATCAAAATGTGGAGGACAGCTGGTTCTGGGAGCCCGCTGGCTCGGAGGCAGCTGCTACAGGCCCCGGCAAATGCCCATCGGATGCGAGCCTGGTGGAGGTGGCGCTGCCCGACACACCGGATGTGTCTAGGCTGAATCTGACCATTGCGAATCTGGAGCGCGACAATGAGGAGCTGCGCCACTCGCTGGACATGCTCGATGCACAGCATGAGCAGGCCATGCAGAACATGCTGGGCCAGAAGACAGAGCTGCAGGCGCAGCTGCAGGAGCTGAAGCAGCTGCAGGCGGATCGCCTGGTGGCGCATGAGCTGGAGATGGCACGCCTGAAGGCGCAGCTGGCCAACGAACAGAAGCAACAGCAGACCGTGGCGCTGGAGCGGGAGCAGCTGCAGCAGCGTGTGGAGCAGCAGGGCACGGAGCTGCAGCGCTGCATGCTGGAGCTGGCCGAGATGCAGCAGCTGCTGGAGAAGCGGGGCGCCGACAACGGTGAACTAATCGAGCGCGTCCGGCAAGCGGATGCCGAGCGGGACAAACTGCAGCGCGAGCTGGAGGAGCTGGTGAAGCAGTCCAAGGAGAAGAAAACGTCCGAGTCGTCGACAAGCTCCTCCACGGGCAAGCACAGCGAGGACGAGTTTATAGTCGTACGCAATACAGATGCCACTGGCTCCAGCTCGGATCCAGATCCAGATCCGGATGTAGATGCCGACGCCGACGGTGATGTGAATGTGGTTGGGGATGCCACCAAGGAGGCGCTGCTCAACAAGCTAGCCGAAATGGAGTCAAGCATCGCCGAGATGAGGGCCATCAATGCCAAGCTGCAGGACGGGCAGCTGGAGCGGCAGCTGGCGGAGAATGTGCGCAACGAGCAGTTGGACGAGCTGGAGACGCGTCTGCGCATCAGCGAGTGCGAGAAGGAGCAACTGCAGCTGGAGCTGCAGCGCAAGCTGCAGCAGCTGACGATGCAGAACCAGGAGCTGAAGCTGAACGCCGAGGCGGACCAGGAGACGCACGCCAATGATCTGGAGCAGCAGCTGGGCGCGCTGCGCGCCGAGAATCGCCAGCTGCGGCAGGAGCTGGACTCGAGCATTGCACAGGCGAAATTCCGCCAGGCCATTGCCGAGGAGAAGCAGGAGATCACTGACCTGGACATGGACCTCGACCTGGATGCCCTGAGCCTGGCCGAGAGCAGCTCATCGCAGCTGATGGCGATGCTCGAGGCGCTGGTGGCCGACAAGTCCAGGCAGAGCCTGGACCGCACCTATCACCTGCTGAACGATCGCCTCAAGCACCTCGACATGGCCGACCGGGACGTGATGGATCTGCGCAAGCAGCTGCTCATTGCCGAGCACGACAAGAAGACGCTCGAGGCGGACATCTCGCAGTATGTGCTGCAGTGCGACGAGCTGATGAAGAACAACGAGGCGCTGCTCAACGAGATGGACAAGGTGAAGCGCAACAAGCTGGAGACCATCGAGGAGCATCACGAGGAGACCATCGCACAGCTCGAGCAGCAGCTGGAGGAGTCGCAGCTGCTGCTGCAGCACCAACAACAGCAGCTGGCGGAAAAGCAACGGGAAATAGAGGAGCTCAGAAGTAAACATCCACGGGACGACAGCCCTCAGCTGGAGCGGCTGAGGCGGGAGTTAGAGGACGTGCAGCGGGCTAAGCACGCGCAGGAGGCGCAAATGGGCTTGCAGCTGGAGCAGCTGAGAGCGGATCTGCGGGCCAAGCAAGAGCAGCTGGAGCTGAAGCTAAAAGAAAATGCAAATGCCATGGCTGAAGTGGGAACGCTGCAGATCCAGCTGGACGCCCAGCAGGAGGCACTGCACGAGAGCACAGAGAGAGGCGAGCAGCTGGAGGCGCAGCTGAAGCAACTGCAGAAGCAGTCCGAGCACAGTGCAGAAGCCGAGCAGGAGCTGGAGGAGTTGCGCGACCAATTGCAGACGAGCGAACTGCAGCTGCTGGAGAGCAGGCGGCAGGGTGAGCAGCTTAAGGTGGAGCTGGAGGAGCTGCAGTCGCAGCTGGGGGAGGCAGCAGAGCTGCGCACTCAGCTGGAGGAGAAGACAGCACAGCTGCAGCAGCAGGAGCAGCAGCAGGAGCAGTTGCAATCCCAGCTGAATGAGCTGCAAGCGCTGTGCAAGCAGCAGCAGATCGAGCTGAAGGACAATCCCACGCTGAGGAGCCTAAGGGAAGAGCTGGAGGCGCGGGCAGAGCAGCTGACGCAGTTGGAGGAGGAGCGCAAGCAGCTGCAGGCGAGGGCAGAGCAGAGCGAACAGCTCCAGCAGCAGCTGGACGAGCTGCAGGCCAAGTTGGAGGCACTGCAGCAAGCGCCGACAGATGGCGCCGATGTGAAGCAGAAGGAGTTGGAGCAGCAGCTGGAGCAGCTGAGGGCGCTGCACACGCAGGAGATGGCTCAGCTACAGCAGTCGATCGATGCACTGAACGGCGAGAAGCAGGAGCTGATCAAGGCGCTGCAGCAGAAGCACGTGGAGAACACGCAGTACTATGCGGAAATACAGCGACTGCAGCCGCTGGAACAGCAGCTGCGCGATCTGATCAAGGAGCGCGAGAAGCTCTGCGATCAGATCAATTTCCTCAAGGAGAAGTCCGACATACTCACCACAAATCTGCTCACCGAGCAGAGCAATCAGCGCCTGCTGCAGCAGCAGCAGATCGAGGCCCAGGAGCAGCAGGCGACGCTGCAACGGGACTTGGAGCGACTGCGCGCCCATCTCGTCGAGATCGAGGAGCTGCACACGCAGGAGAGCGTCGAGCTGCAGCGCGAACTGGACGAGGCGCGCGCCAAGCATGCGGCCCTGCAGACCGAGGTATCCAAATCCAGCACCGCCTACACGTCAGCCAGGTGAGTTAGCTAGCGTTCGTTCCGAACGGCTCATTAGTGTTTGGCCAAATTGCTTGGCGATAAGCGTGTCAATTGGCCACGTTGAGTCACGGCGACGTCGATGGCGGCGGCCATTTTGAATGCGGCCAGTCACGCTCGACGGCGGCGACACGTGGCGAGGCGAATTCGAATTCAAATTCGAATTCGAATTCGCCAGCTGCCAGCGGCTCGAATTGCATTCGATATGCTGCGTTATTACCATTTCGATTGTTATCGATAACAGCTGTCAGCTGCCAGCAGCAAACAAACTAATTACAAGTGTGAAGCGAAATTTCCGCTAGAACGATTTGAGGGCTCTTTAATTTTGAATTTGCTTCGATCAGATAAGACGGAAAAAGTTTTACAGCTCGATTTTCTATGCAGCATTCGCGCCAATCAGCAGGCGGAGACGCTGCAGGCGCAGCATGCGCTGCTGATGCAGCAGCGGGACGAGCTGCTGGCCAAAATCGGGCAGTTCGAGGACCGGGAACAGAAGCAACAGGCGGCCCTAACCAATCTGCAGTGTGCGCTGGAACAATTTCAGAATGGTGAGCGCTCAAACCAAGCGAATCCAATTGGCCTCCAATTGGCATTGAGATTGACATTGACATTTGCTGCTGCTCTTCTTCTACTTAGACAAGGAGCACGAGATTACGCTGGCCACGCAACGGATACGTCGCGAGATGCAGGCCCAGCTGGAGCAGCAGGCGCATCTGCAGTCGGAGCTAAATGCGCTGCAGCAGCAGCTGGCGGAGGCCAATCAGGGATTACGCGCCGCATCCCGGCTCTCCGATCAGCTGGAGGCCGGACAGCAGACCATCGCTGTGCTGCGCGACGAAGGTGAGTCTGAGCACTGGCATCGGGCGTGTCCATGGATATTGACTAACCCAACACTTCCCAGCGTCGAACCGCACCCAAGCCAAACCACCCGCCCACATTCCACATTCCACACCCCCCCACCCCACTCCCCGTACCCCATGTCGGCAATTTCGTTTCGTGTATCTAAAACGCATCATCAATTCTGCATCAGATCTACTTTCAAGTTATGCAATTAGCAATACCCTTTAATATTAGCTACGTTATCGGCATGCTCTTAACCCACGATCCACGCAGACCCAAATTTATATACATACATGCATACCTATATGCATAACAATCAACTGTTATACATATACATATATATACTTATCTATTTATCGAACTCACGCATACACCCGCACCAAGTTCTATTTGAATGTTAATTGCTTTTTCTGCGAGTGTGTGAGAGCTGTGTGAAAGAGTGAGAGAGACAGGGAGAGTGAGTGAGTGAGTGTGTGAGTGAGTGAGTGAGTGAGCATGCCTGCATGTCTGTTAGTGTGTGAGCAAGAGCGAGAGAACCAGCTGTCACCTCACCCGATTCTCAAAGGTAAATATCAGCTGGTAATTCTGGGAGCAATGCCCAATATGAAACACTCGGAATTTCAGTTGGTATATACTTTTTTGAATTGCATTTTATCACCAAAGCGCAAACCAAAAAGAAATAAAGCAAAGAGAAACTAAAAACTAAAAACTAAAAAAAAAAAACAACAAAAGAAATTGAAACAAACCAAATAAAACAAACAAACAAAATTACAAATTAAAAACACGCAAGATCGCACCTACGGCATGTGGCAATTGGCATATTGGCTGTTAACCCAAGTTGGTCTTTAGAGAGCAGGTAAACCCAATCGGTACCCATTATCCAATTAGCTTATACGCCCGCACCGCCCTCAACCACGTCCGTCTGCTTGCACTAACCCAACACCAACACTAGCACCACCAGACCAAGAATAACCTAATCTTTCCTTCTGTTGCTACTACACACAAACACACACAGACACAGTTAATACGTATTTAAAAAACTAAAAACAAAAAACCAACACATTTCAGAATTTTTCAAGTTGCCTTTTGTGTTGTGAACTAAATGTTTTTTTTTTTATAAAATTTATTTTTTTTACATATTGCAATTTCAATTATAATTTGTAGCTTATAGCTTAGCTGGTATTGGAACCACTGTGCAGAGGACAATCTTAATTAAATCTAAAAAAAAAAAAAAACAATTACAAAAAAAAAAAAACACAAAATAAATAATAAAATAAAAACAAATAAAAAAATTATAAAACACATAAAAAATAAAATTTTAATATTAAAAAAAATTAAAGAAAATAATAAAAAAAATTTAATTAAAAAATATTGTAAAAGTTAATAGTTTTCAAAAATTAAAAATAACAAAATGTAAAAAAAATTAAATAAAAAATTTAAATATTATTATTTTAATTAAAAGAATAGAGAATATAAAAATATTAAACAAAAAATCTTTAGAAATTATTTAAAGTTATTATTTTTCAAAATTAAAAAAAAAAATGTAAATATAGAAAAAAATTAAATAAAAATTTTAAATATTATTATTTTTAAGAAAAAAATAAAAAAATATATAAAAAATAAAAAAATATAAAAATTAAAAAATATATAAAAAATAAAAAATATAAAAAATAAAAAAATATAAAAAATAAAAAAATATAAAAAATAAAAAAAATATAAAAAATAAATAATATAAAAAATAAAAAAACTTAAAAATTATTATTTTTTAAATTAAAAAATTAAAAAAAAGAATATAGAAAATAAAAAAGTTATATACAAATGTAAATCAATAAAAATATAAAAAATATATATATAAGTAGTGAAAATATGAAAAAAAAAACAATGTTTTAGAAAATATAATATTTTAATTAAATTTTAAAGTAAAACAAATTTGGAACAACATATTAATTAAAGAAAAAATAAATCAAAAATTAAAATTGGAGTCTGCACAGCTTTCAATTGGTGTTATTTGTAATTGATTTATTTTTCTGTTGCTTGCTTTTCTTCTTATTATTGTAACAATTACTATTATTATTATAATCATGATGGTTATTTATTGATGTGAACTCTATATACATTGTATGCATTCTATTATTTGTTTTTAGTCTTAATTTTGTATGTATGATTTAATTTGCGTACTATTACCTATAATTTCGTATTGCTTAACGTTCTTTTTGTTGTTTTTTTTTTTTTTTTTGTCGTTAAAGAGTTGATCGTAAATCGTATATGATACGTTATCATCATATATCTAAATGTATATATATATATAAGAATTTATATATATATACAGATATATGAATATATATCTAACGTATACATGTATAAATGTTTCTATATATATGCCTATACATATATTCCATGTCCAACTCTTATCTGCAGCATTGATTAATCTCAATTTGTAAATGTGAGCGATTTTTAACTATTTGACGCACTCACTTTGCAATTGGAGATTGCTCGAGACTGCAGCATATGCCACATTTTGTAAAAAAAAAGAAAAACTAAAATGATCTTTGTATTGCTTACATATAGCCTACATATATATAAACATTATGTATGCCTCTACTATATACATATATACATATTTATTTATATACCTTTCGTATATGTACATATATTTATGTACTCGACTGTTGTTTTTGTCTTGACTTTTTTTTTTTTTTTTAATTTATTTTTCTGTTATTTGATTTTGTTATGCCCGTTAGCTAAATGATTTGATTTGATACGAACTCCTTTATTATCTCTAATATTATTGTTGTTTGAGTTGAGTTCGTGCATTGCAACACAGCCCCCCACACAGAGTAGTAGAGTCCAGACCAGACGTACTAGACCCCAGCTATAGACCCCAAGCAGCTGCTTAATTTAGCCACAAGCCGCAGCCGCAGCCGCAGTCGCATTTGCATCTGCATCTCCAACAACAACAACAACAACAACAACAACAGCAACTGCATCAGCATCAGCGTCTGTACGGTTGAGTATTACATCAGGTACTGGTGTGCCAATTAACTAACAACCAGTACTTATGTCATACTACGCCGTGCAGTGGGCGCACTAACCGCATGCCACGCCTTGAACAAAAATACAAAAAAAAAAAAACTTTACGCGCGCGCGTCTTTGTGTAAGCCTTAGACTTAAGAGCTGTGAGGAAGCGAGAGTGTGTGAGAGAGAGAGAGAGAAGAGAGAGACATCGATAGATCGAGAGAAAGAAGTTGCATGCCTCCGATTACATAATAAATAATTGCAAATTTATTTTCGGTACTTTGCACAGTGGACAGCCTGAAGGAAGCCAACCGGAAGCTGGAGCAGAGCCTTAGCAGCAGCGAGTCCAGCCAAACGGACAAGATCGACAAGAGTCTCATCAAGAGCCTGCTAATTGGCTATGTGGTCAGCGGTAATGCGGGCGATAAGCAGCAGGTGCTGCGCATGATATCATCTCTGCTAGACTTCAGTGCCCAGGAATCTGATAAGGTTGGCCTCAACAAGCCCCAAAGCAGCTGGCTGGGCAACATACTCGGCGGTGGCGGTGGAGCCTCGTCTAGTGCCAGCTCAGGTAAATTGTGAATTACTTATTGAAGCAACAGCTCCCCACTAACTCAGCTCTTTGTTGCAGGCAATGACAACTTGGTGCAGGCCTTTGTCAAGTTTCTGGAACAGGAATCCCAGCCGCAGTCAACGGCGCAGGCGCGACCCAATCTGCTCAGCATGGCGAAGCAAACGGACGCAACTGAAGCAACTAGCGCCGGCGGCGGAGGAGGAGGAGCAGGAGATGTCGCTGCAGCTGCAGCAATAGCGTCGCCAGCTCAGTCAACTTCAGCCACAGCCATTGCAACAACGACAGCAAGCACTGGACATGCCACGCCCCCCGTCTCGGTACTGCCCCCGATGCAACCGCTGCTCATGAACAGCAACGAATTTGCGCCCACGCGCAACTCCAGCTCAATATTGAAGGATATTCTCAGCGACACTTGATTGTTGTAGAGCAGCTTGGAGCTGTGTGTTCCGCGTGTGATTGACTCTATAATTATGTGTCTTTGATAACCTATATATATATATTTTTTTTTTTGTCTAAACTCTAATTCATATAAAATTGAATAGTTGTATATTAAAGCGTGCAATTCAAATATCGTTTGTCAGCGACGGGCACAAGGCCAGAGTGTATAACTCGTATTTATCGCTACAAGCACATACCCATATTTGTATACCCCTTTTTTAATACCCCACACACGCATCTGTAAATATGTAATATGTTAACTAAAAATCAATCTATGTATAAAATGCCAATCGATTGGGCAGTCAGCGAGCTGCCCTGGTCGCCTGTCATTGAAGCGCCTTAAGAGCAGCTCGCTGGAACCGCAACAAGTAAAATTTACAACTGGAAATAAATATATAACTATAAATAAATTATACAATATTGCTTTTCAATTGGGTTGGGCAGAATCTATAAAATGAATTGCCTTATCAAGATGATTTGACTTGATAGAAGAGGAGCTGCCTCACTGCTCCTGATTAGGACGAGACGAGGTCAACAATAGAGGGCAGGAGGAGAGAAGATCAAAGTGAAAGCAAAAATAAAGATCAGAAATAAAGATCAGATGCAGTAGAGCAGCGCAGGAGAAAAGTGGGAAAGGATAGAAGACTTCAGAGGAGCACAGTATGAGAAAACGTCAAAGCGGGGGAAGAATAAACCAATATTCCCAGGAGGAATAAAAGTAATGCTAAAGGCTGAATAAGAAAATATTTCGTATGCTCATAGTCCCTCATGCCATTCGGTAAATGATTCAAAGCTTGAGTAAATTTATCTTTAATAATTATTATTACTTTTTTATTTTATTTTATTTTTTTTTAATATAGTCTCACTATATTTGATCAGTTTACAAATGAGTTTTACATAGTTTCAACATGCATCTGAGATTCCTCAATATGTGGATGTATGCTCTATACTCTTGTATAATGATGATACGGAACGATGGATCGTTCCTTGGTCTTTGAGTTAAGCAGACGGGAATTCCTTATGGATTCAAGCGCATCAATGCTGTAGCTGGAAGTCCTTGGGGGTAGCAGGGTCGCATCATCAGCTTGGAGTGAGTTGATCTTCAGGTGTTCCTTGTCTTCGATTAACGTCCTATATTTATATATAAGGGATCTTAACCAGCGTGAATATTTATTATTTAAATTTTACAGGCTGCTTTAGCTCAGACGGACGGATGGACATCTTACTGTCTGGCTTGAAATGATGTTGGTAACAAAAAAAGTGTGGAATATATCAAGCACAAGATCGATTGTAAAAAAAAGAACTGTTCTACTGTATAACAGGTGGAGAGTTTAGAAGTTTCAGTCAATTAGAAAGCATTTGTTTTTTTTTTTCTTTTTTTTTTTCATTTGCATAACAAATTCAATTAAATCTCATTTTATTTCAGTTTTTGTTCTTTTTTGTATTTGTTTTTTTTACAATTTATTAAGCTAAAGTGTGAAAAAATTTCGCTTTTAATTTAATATATTATTTTGTTTTTTGTTTTTTTTATTTATTACATTACAATATTTGTTGTATGCCCATTTTATTAAAGTCGTATTATAATTATTAATGTTTTTTTTGTTTTTAAATTATACATTTATGTAAATTATGCAACTTGCTGAGAACTAAAAAAGCATTAATTATTTATATATAATGAAATTAAAAATGATTCACTTCGGTTTCATTGTTTTTTTTTTTTTTTTTAGCGCATTTCTGGTTTAATATTAAATTTTTGTTTTTGTTTTTTGCTTTGCGATTTATATTTAATTCATATTTTTTACATTAAGATGTTATTGTGCAGTTTGTTGCTGTTTTTTTTTGTATTTTTTTGGTATTTTTTAATTCTTGGGTATTTTTTTTTGCTTGACATTGAAGTTAGTTAATTATAATTTTATGTTTGCGTAACAAACTAATTCAGGCGTCTTTTTGTATCTTAATTTTTGGTTTTTATATATTTATTTTTATTTTGTTTATTTTTTTTTTGTATTTTTAAATACATTTATTAAAGTTTTATTTTTTTGTATTTTTCCTTTTATATAATATCTATATATATAGATATATATATATATTTATATATGTATGCATATGTATATGTATATATATGTATATGTGTATATATACTTTTCTTTATAAAAACAATTTATGTTTGTGTTTCTGTATGTATGTGTATGTGTCTTTTTTTAATAATAAAAATTAATACATACAAAACTGTTGTCGCACTGCATTTTTTGTATATATATATATATATATACATACATACATATATATATACATTATATTTATATATACATTATATTTATATATATATATTTCCAGTTGTATTATAAAAAATGGCGCTCAAACTTAATGATTTGCTTATCTTTTCTTTTCTTTATTTTAAAATTTTTATTTTTAGTTACGAGTATTAAAAAAAAAAATTGATAACAATAGTTGTTTCTTTTTTTTTTTATTTATTTATATAATTTATTTTTGTTTTATATATATAATTACGCGTAACATTTTCGATATTGCGAAAACATTTAGATGTATGACAGCTCGGTTTGTTTTGCTTTTATTATAATATTGCTAATAGAAGTCAATGGCGAGATGAAAAAAATAAAAAACCAAAAATAACAAATATCTACTAGAAAATGCATCGACCTATATATACAAGTCGTGTGTGTGTGTGTGGGTGTTTGTGTTTTGTGTGTCAGTGTGTGTGTGTGTTGGTGTTGTCTTTAAGCAAATGCACAATACAAACTGTTATACTGCTACAGAAATATATATATACATATGTATATATATATGTTTATATATATATATATGTATATACTCATACATATTATCTTATATATACAGTCGATTTGTTAAGTAGAAAAGTGGCGGGTGTCATACATTTAGCTGCTGCTTCTTCTTGTTTTTTTTTTTTTTTTGGTTTTTTGTTTTTCTTTTGCCTTTGCACAAATTTATATATATATATATAACAAAATATGTATATATTATACAGTATAACAATTGCTGTTGTTGTTGTTCTGGTAGGGTATTTGACAGTCATCTGAACCACTAGTAATTTGTAGCCGGGGAAGTTGCTATCAAATAGAGTTGCTCAATAACTGCGCTTCGGGAATGTGGAAGGTCTAATGCTGTCGCGAAATGAATGCTTGAAGGCCTGAAACTAAGACTAGCTGAACCGAGTTGCTTTGTTGCTCTGCGGACTGGTGAGCTCTCTATGCGATTCTCACGTTCGACGTTTTCTTCCAAATTCAGAGTAATAGAGAGCAAGAGAGACAGAGACGGAGAGAGAGTGCATGTTAGGGAGGTGTGTGCTTCAAAGAGTCAGACAGCTGTAGGCAGATGTAGGCATATGGCAGGCATATATAAAGTCTTTACAAAGACGTTCAGTTGTTTCTCGCTAATAATTAATTTACTTCATTTACGTTTTGCTTAAATTGTATATAAAAAAATATGCTAACTGTGCCTGTAACACTCTCTTCTCTGCATCCTCTTTTGGTGTTTCGAAAAGAATTGTTATATGCATGTATGTATATATATGTATATATATATAAGTATATATATATATGTATATATATATATAAGTATATATATATATATATATATATATATATATATATATATATATATATATAT
>NW_022046136.1:23497-36195 GCF_001654015.2 Drosophila navojoa | reverse complement strand
GTTTATTATAGGTGCCCACTCATAATTATGGGCACGTGATTTGTAGGCCACTCACCGCAAGCAGCTTAGGGTAAATTATATTAATCGCGCGACAGATTTCATGTTCAGATTCGAGCCGAGTGGCCACGCTCAAGTTCAATGCACCCGGCGTGAGGTAGAGGCAGCGTGTTGCATGTCGTGTCGCGGCGCGGCGCCTGCACTACACGCCCATAATCCGAACTGTGTCAATCATTAAGCAATTTTGCATGTTCTTGTCGCCCCGTCAGGTTAAATACTCGATAGTGCAGCAACCGAATCAGAAGGGCACCAAATTCACCGTCGACGAGGAAACGGGCGAGGTCTCCACCAACAAGGTGTTCGATCGTGAGGGAGACGATGGCAAGTTCGTCTCGGTGACTGTGAAGGCCACCGATCAGGGCGACCCCAGCCTGGAGGGCGTCTGCTCGTTCACAGTGGAGATAACCGATGTGAACGATAATCCGCCGCTGTTCGATCGACAGGTGAGTTTTTATAGAGAATCCATCGGATTTGGGCATTGATGTGAAATTTCTTTGCTACGCTTGCAGAAATATGTGGAGAATGTCAAGCAGGATGCCAGCATTGGCACGAACATCTTGCGTGTCTCCGCCTCCGATGAAGATGCCGACAACAATGGCGCCATTGTCTACAGCCTCAGTGCGCCCTTCAATCCCAACGATCTGGAATATTTCGATATACAAGCCGAGTCCGGCTGGATAGTGCTCAAGAAGCCGCTTGACGTAAGTGTTTGATTTCCCATCCACATATACATATATGCCCTATTCTATTCGTTATAATCTTTTATGTTTGCGAACCCAACTAACCAAGTTTTATGATTTACATTAAAAAAAAGAAAAAAAACAATGTGAAAAGTTCTTTAAAAATAAAAACAAACTTTTTGATTTCCCTTACTAACAATTGAAAGCTGAGCGCTTAGCGCCGCCAGAGTCAGAGACCAGAGCAATAACCAAAGAGCAGAGATTTTAATTATTCAGTTCTCATTATGATTTTAAATGCACCTTTCTTTTGTTTGAGAGACTTTGTGCAAAGCTCTGCCCCCTGCCCCCTCGCCGGCTATCAATTGCAACGTTTTTTTACACTCTCTTGATAGCCACAGATTCGAATTCGATGTGCGAAGCAGTGCAAGTTTTTTTTGTCACATTCGAACAAAAACAAATAAATAAATGAAAAAAATATTTAAGTTATATATAAGAAAATGCCATATATATGTAGATATATATATTTAATATATATGTGCTTTACTTTTCAACTTTTGAGTTAGTTTTCTATTGATTTTGTCAACTTTTTTTGTTTAGTTTATAGTGCGTAATTGGCTCAATTCAATCCAAGCAAAAATGCCAAGCGAATTGATTTTTAACATTTTTTGAAACAAATTAAACAAGTACACAAACAAATTAAATTCAATCAAGAGGAACAAGAGGGTATGCCAATAAGTACACTGGGTAAACATAGTCAAGCAAATGGAAAAATGTGTATAAAAAAAAGCTTTTAACTGCCAGCTGCTGCTTTTATTTATTTTTGTGGTGTTAGGTGCCTACGACTTAAGCCAATGTAAAAAGAACATTCAAAGAAAAGTGGGTAAAGTTAAATACGTAATAAGGGTAGACCCTACCGAACGATCACGCCTATTTTTGAGCATCGTTGTGCAATTTTTGATGGCTAAAAAATAAACAAGAACAAAAATCATAAAACTACAAATACTTTTTTAACAAATTGTAGCCTGATTTTTATTGCAAATATATATATTGCAAAGTCAAAAATATATATATTTTTATTTTTTATTTTTGCTAACCCTAAAATAATCCCACACTAAACCCCATCCCATAAGCAACATGAACAAAAGCGAATTAGATTAAAAGGTTTTTTGTCGAGACTATGCGATTTTTTGAAGGTCTCTAGAAAACAGCTGTGTAAATTTATTTATACATATCTTCCTTTTAATTTTGATTTTAGCCAAAGCAAAAAAAAAAAAAAAAGAAACATTTTTCATATCATCCAACTGAAAGTGACGCATTTTTGCATGCCCATGTCAAATGCCCGTCAATATTTCAATATTTTTTTGTAATATACCAAAGTTTATATATTTTATATATATAAATCCATCGACTAGGCAACGTTTCTACATATATATAAATATGTATATATGTATATATTTAATTTAACTGCACCTTTTACAATATATGATTTACATTGATTTCAATTGTTTTTGTTTACAACGAGTTCAGCTCATTGAGGCGAGTTAATGTTTTCTGTTTCTTTTTGATTTTCCAATTTACATATGAAACGATGTTATCGATAATTAATCGAAACTATTCAATAGGGCTGTTATCCTGTAAGTAATCGACATACGTTATTTGTGAAGTGTCTGTTATAATCTTTGCCGTTATACTGTGCTAACCCAGCAACAAATTCTATTTCGCTCACCAAATCGTAAGCTAACCTCTATTAGAAACTAACCTTCTGTGGGAACTTTCACAGAAGACTCCAATAGTTCATGTTGTATATAATCATAACACATATCTATATCTGGATTTTTAGCTAGCAACGCTAAAGGACTGTAAACCTTTACTTAACATAAAAATCTATCTAGTCCTGCTGTTAGCAACATTCAAGCAACATGAAACTTAACAGAAAACACTTCATCATCGTTTCTCTCGATCAAAGCAAGCAATAGTCTCGTCAAGATATCCAAAATTATTTCTAAGTATCCCATAATCCCATAATTAACGTCTAAAAATATGTTTATCTGCAAAATATTGCTAACCAAGTGAAGAACCCCTCCCATCCTTGCTTAATCCTTTCAAAATAAATAAAAGCTTTTATCATAATGATTCCCAAATATTTATTTACATAATTTCCAAGTACTTGACAATTTTCATTTGATTTATGTTTGACATATTAACTAATTATAATGAAAAATTCAATTTGAATTCAACATAACAACGATGCCATATAAAATACGTAATCGTAACGTAACACGCACACTAACTACGTTTAACCCAATACACAAACCATATACGACCTAAACTAACACACAATGCCGGCTAACATTTGTGGCTAACACGTTTGGCTGTTAACAACTACTGTATCAAATTCTATGAAAACAAAACTCAATCGAATCGCTCCATCAACAGCGCGATCGTTATCGTCTACGGGTGCGCGCCTCCGATCGCGGCGATCCGCCCTCATATGCCGACGTTGATGTTGAGTTAGATGTCGTCGATCGTAATAATAAGCCACCCATTTGGGATAAGAGCATTTATGGGCCAATCCATATACGCGAGAATGTCACTGTGGGTACGGTTGTAACATCGGTTAAGGCAAGGTTTGTATAGCCAACACTACACTACACATTAAACAACTACATACACTCTACACTACTACCAAAAACATAACGAAGCCGAGTTGAAGTTGCTAACAAACAACAAAGCCTAACAGCTGTTAGCTTAACATACTTAGTCATTATTTTTTCCATATATATGTAACAGCATTTTTAGCTAACATAGGCTTAAGCTTCCGAGTTTGAGCTCGTTTCAACGAGTTGCATTTACGTTCACGTTTGGATTGTGTCTTTGCTAACAAGCTTACTCAACGAAACGTAATGTACGCTCGCTTAACGAAGCTTTGCTCACTTAACGAAATACCATAGCTGTAAGCTTTTCCAGTACAAGTATTTTTAACATACGGTCTCTAACCGTTTACCGTTTACCGTTTACCATCTCTCTCGTCTAACATTTAACATTTTGAACTAAACCAATTTTTACGATACAACTTTTTGTGGCTTATCGTAAAAGCTCAAACATTTTTGCCAACCATCAACAGTGTCGAAATCCGTTCAAAAATCTGACAAGAATACCAGAGAAAACCCAAAGTCAACGAAATTCAAAATCAAATGCTGTTGTTGGTGTTTGTTTGGAGAGCAAACTTATTTTTGTTTTGTCGGGTACTTTTGCATTTTGCTGCAACTCTCACCCACCTAACCCAATACCCATTGGAATTGCTTACCCAACAAATACTCTCGACTTCTTTCCCCACCTCTCTCGCTGTCTCTCTCTCTCTCTCTCTCTCGCTCAGTAAACAAAAACCCCACACTTGGTTAAAAGTACTGCTCGAACTGTAACTGTAAACTGAAGAATTTTGGTGTTGGTTTAAATTGGGGGAAATTCGCTGAATTGGGAAACTAAAAAAAAAAATTAAACATAATGAAAAATTATTGAATTTTATACAAGGTTGCAGTTTAATTTAAGGCTATAGGAAACAACAAGGTAATTACGAAATAAAAAAAAAAAAAACAAATGCTTAATATAATATATATATATATATATTCCACAAAGTGTTCAAAAATGTTAAAAAACAATAGTCGAAACACGAAATGAAATGAAATTGCAATTTATTCAAAAAGTATGCTATGAAAATTGTAATACTCGAAATGCACAAAGCCCTATTTTCAGTTGAATTTCGTTATGCCAAGTTTAGTTTGATGATATTCTTATCTTATCTGAAATACTATTATACCATTATACTCTATAAATAATAACTAATTATTATATATTTGTATTTATTTACGCTCAACTGAGTTAATTAAACATATGTATGCCCATTTTTTTAAATTTAACAGCGAAATATTTTAACATATTTTAATTCTAAAAACATTTTGAAGGCTAGGGTCGAGACTTCATTAAAAATATAAAAAGAAAATAATGAAAAATAATTTGCACTGCAATAAAAATTAATATAAAACCTTATCTGACAAGGCGCCAAATCTAAAGAAACTAATTTCTAGTTTCTCCAAAAATTTGTTTTGATTTTTAACTTCTTTGAAAAGGTGTTGGTTCTATCTATAATTTTGATTAACTAAGAAAAACCTGTTGCTTACATTTTAATGGAAAGTTTTTCTTTTTCCTCTGACCAACTATAACTACAAATTTTATTTTGAATTTTGTCAATTTTTTTTACCTAAAACATTGTCGACGTGTCTGTGTTTGTTTGTTTTTTTTTCCAAATGCTCGCTTGATTTTGTATTTTTGCAAACGAAACCATAAAACTATCGCTGCAATACAATACTATCGCATTCAAAATACAGCGCGAGACATACAAATTAGAGGCGATGGCCCAAGACAAGGGCTATCCGCCATTATCGCGTACGGTCGAAGTGCAGATCGATGTGGTCGATCGTGCCAACAATCCTCCCGTTTGGGATCATACCGTTTATGGGCCGATCTATGTCAAGGAAAATATGCCCGTTGGCGGCAAAGTCGTCTCGATCAAAGCCAGGTCTGTTAGTTGCAATGTTTTCAAAAACAATCTAAATACAAATAACAAAATATCAACAAAAAAAAAAAAAATCATTTTAAGGAAAAAAGTTCATTTTTTGCTTAGTTTATTTTGATAAAGCTGCATTAATATACATTAAGCATATATTTATTTTCTAGGTGTTGAGTTTTTATTGTTTTCATCGAAAAATCATTTTCCATTAAGATTCCTTTTTTTAATTTTTGGTGTTGGTTTTTCTCATCATACTTTGTAGCTGTTTATGTGTGTACTGAATGTTGTAGTTCTCTCTCTCTCTTTGGAGAGTTTTGAGCGTGAGCTAATGATTGTGTTTATGTATATATATCTTTTATATATATATATATTTTATTTGGTTCCCTCAATCATTTGCTCACGCTCAAGCGATTTCTAGCTACCTTTTGACACCCTTAGTCCTCCTCCCCATCATCACCGCTCACATCCACTTTACAAGCACCAAAAACTTTGCACAACTCACACAAGCTGCACAACTATATAGACTTATATTCAATTTTCATTTTTGTCTAGACTGAGTATACATATATGAAAAAGAAAAGCTGTATATAAATTGAAAAATTAGCGCCTAAAATTAATTCAACTTTGGTTTAGTCATTATTATTTTTTGTGATTCGGCTGAATATGTTTAATCAAATGTGATTAAACTTGGCAAAATGCTGTATATAGTTTTTGTTTAACTCTGACCCCTGTCCAGTCACAGAAGCAGAGAGAGTTGAGCTAATGCAAGACGTAAAGTTTGCTCAAATAAAGTTTTATTTTGTGTTTTTATAATTGCAATTAAAAACTTGAAGTAGCGCACTTAAATGACTTTTGACTTGGCTACTCTGAAGCCCCCACTCCCCCTCTCTCTATGTCTCTCTCTCTCTCTCTCTGTCTCACTGTTTATCTCTCTCTCGTCTGCTGCTGCCGCATTAACATAACGCTCAGCGTTGTGGCAAGCCAAACACATGGCACTGACGTTTTAATTATGCGTCACTTTTGTGGCCACGGGCAGTCGGTGCTCCCAGTTGAAATTCTTCTTCTCCTTTTTCTTCTTCTTTTTTTTTCATCTACCTAGTTTCAGTTGGTTCGTTTTCTTTTTTATTGTTAGCACTAAAAGCAATGCACTTAAAGCGTCATATACATATACATATGTATACAGTATATATGTATATGTAGTGTATATATATATTGCACATACGCACCGTGGCATCGACACCTGCACCAGCACCCGCACCTGTGTTAGTCTTAATGCTCTCCAAGTAAATTTCATTTCTATGCCAAGTATTTAAGCAATTTGCCAACTATTAAACGTGCTTGGGTTACTTTGAAAATACATTTAAGCGTAAAGTAAATGAGCTAAGAAAATATATTAATTTTCATTCTTGATTTCGACGTCTTTTTGTTTTTTTACTTTACTTTTTTCGGTTTTTGCAATTATCTTGTCCCAGCACAAAATTGTCAACTTTATCTACAACTCCAACTATATGTATAGATAAAATACATGTGTACATGGCTAGCCCATGTACATATGTATGTGCGCGTGTGTTTACTTTAGCCAAGATGCTATTAGGCAAGTGTTTGCCCGCCCGCAGGACTGGGCTGAGTTTTCAAGTGCGCGTATCTCATAATAAATGTGTTTGTTTTTAGTCCTCTTCCTCTTCTTCTGCTTCTCCTATTACTGTTGCTGTTGTTGCTGTTGCTGTGGTTTTAGTACGCTTAATGCGCGCACTGTCAAGTGTTTGCCGAGTGTAACATGCATTTAAGCAGGCAACAACGACAACAACAACAGCAGGCATAATAACGATACGCGTTGCAGGCGCTGAGAAAAAAAAAAAAAAAAAAAAATACAGGGTCACACTTAACGATAAATTTATTATCTAGCAAACTAGTAGTTAACTTGTATAAATATATAAATATTTGTACATACACATATGTATACACATATATGTATATATGTATGCTCTGTTCACATAATAGTTAATCGAGATCTATTTAGTTCTATGTCTGAGATTTTTTGCAAAATTTTGGCTGCAACTTGAGTAAATCTGAGGCTTAAATAATTTTGTTAAAATATTTATAATGAAGCTTGATGATTTCTTACCTAAAATATAAATTTTCTCAACCAAATTGAGTAAAATCCAATACATCAAAAAAATTTTGCTACAGTCTTAATATCTAAAAATTTTCCGAATAAACATATATTTTATTTTGAAATTGAATTAGTTATGGCAATTCGAACTCTTAGAGGCCTTTATAAAATTCGAAAACAAATGCTTAGAGCTCTGTTTGCCTTCCATTACATTTAGTTGCCTTTGAGAAGGTCTATGACCTCCATGATTTCTAGCTGAGAAGAAATAATATGAGCTAATGCCTAAAATATAAAGCTGTATAACTATAAATCTTTACACCAAACAAATTATTTATAGACAAGTCGACAGATAGTAATGAAATAAATAAACGAAAACCACTATTTTTTCCCAATGAAATATTTTTAACATAATTAAATATTATAAAAAAAAACTCATTAGTTTTAAATATTATATCTTCAACGAATTTCAGTCATTATATTCTGTAGCCCATTCAGGTGGGCTATAAAATAAAATAACTGAAATCTCTGAGCTCCTGACACAGACATTGAATTTCAGCCTTAGATCAGTCCCCTCACCTGGACTGTGTGAACAGAGTATTAAGCAGTTGGTTCTCATCAGCTGCAAGGATTTTTCTTTTTCCTAATTTATGTTGAAGTTTTTCGTTTTTCTTGTGGTGCGTCTAGCCACGACTATAGATCTACAAATATTAGATAGTCTTAGCATTTTAGGTGCCAACTGCAAACCAGGAGAATCAAGTGCTCAGATTACCAAACACAATACACTGAAAAAAAGAACGATTTACACTGAACGAAAATTCACATCAAAGACACGAAACTAGTTTTGTTTTTGCAATACAATCGACCAATACCAATTGATATATATATACACATACATCATACACACACACACACACAGAGCAACACCTACCTACATGAATTATATATAAATGCCAAACATGTTCATGCAATCCACAAATTCATTCCCAACCAAAACCGAAATGAAAAGAAGTAACAAAATATGAAACTCCCCTCCGCCCCCCTCACACACTCAATTTTTTGCAACCGATTTTTTGTGCGCAATATATATAGATATATGTGTGTATCATATTTATATATATGCTTTTTGCGCTCGCCCTTGGCAGCAACATTTTTGCGCAGTCTGACAGATTTCTTGCAACAATTTTTTGTTTTTTTTTTTTTACCCGAGTATCAAAAGTTTCTCATTTAATTTTTTGCTCGGGCTCTACAATCTGTTCTCTTTTTCTTTTTTTACTCACTCTCCTCTGTCAGCTGCAAGTGTTGTCCAAGTGCAAATAAAATTTATTTTGTTTGTTTGCTCCCTTTGCCTAATTTGTTTTTCATTATCTGCGCCTCGCCCACTGTACACACGAAAGCAAACAATCATCATCTGCTGTCGCTGTCTACAGTCTCCCACCTCCCGCCTCCCGCCTCCATCCACTGTTGGCCAACCCAGCCTAGAATTTGCTTCAACAACTTTTTGACACTCGAATGGCAATTAAATGTTTTTGAAGCCATTTTTTCTTTTCTGTTTTGACGCCATCTTTATTTTCTCTGAGCGAAATTTTCTCGGCTTTTCCCTGTTATTTCGCCACTTCTTTTCTTTGTGTTTTATTTGCACAAAAAAAAAAACGGAAAATCTACAATTTGAAGTGCAATTTTTGGTTGTTGTTATTGTTGTTGTTGTTCTCCTGTTGAAAGTTGTTGAAAACGAAATTTTTGCTATTCTTTTGTGTCGTAAATCAAATTTTTTTGTATTTTGATGTGTCGCATGTGTGTGAATGAGTGTGCGTGAGTGTGAGTGTGTGAGTGAGTCTGTCACGAATATAGAATATCGTTAACTGTTAATTAATTTTGTTTATTTTTTTGTTGCCTCCAAGCATTTTGTTGCCTGGATGCAAACCCCAAATAATTTCATACTCATTTGATTTTTGAAATGCCAACAAGTATCTGAAGACATTTGTAGCATTAACTCATCATATCTAACTCCATATACTATATATCATATATCATGTAGTTCATTCAACTCTTTTCTACACTAACAACTTAACTAACTTAACTAACTAACTGTAACGGCACATGAATCGAAAAAAAAAAAACATTTACTCACATAACTCTTCTCTGTTTTGCATCGGGCGACTCAACGTCTGCAGTTCCGGCATCGAGGGCAATCCAACGGTGTTCTATAGGCTAATGCCCGGGTCCACGGCACAGACGAACAAATTTCATACGTTCTATCTGCAACAGAGACCGGACAATGGCGACACGTGGGCGGACATTAAAGTCAACCATCCGCTGGACTACGAGAGCATCAAGGAATACAATCTGACCATACGCGTGGAGGTAAGTCGGAGATCAGCTTGAATTTGACAAATTCCATTTCCATTTCAATTTCTATTTCTATTGCCATTTCTATTGCCATTTCAATTTCAACTTTCAAGTTCAGTTCTTAGTTGTAAATTGTTTGCTTAGCATGAGACCCGAAAAGAAAAGCAGCAAAGCTGGAAAAGTTCTTCGAGTTTTCAAGCGCTGCTGCGCTCAATTAAGCTGTATTTGACTTTTGCATTTGGAAACGACTTCAAAATACGTTTGTAATTATTTTATTTGAAAAGTTTTAATTACTTGCACGAGTTGAAAGGCACGACATCGGTGCCTTCTCTCTCCCTCTCCCTTACTCACCCTCTTCCTCTGTCACTCTCTGGCAAGCAATTTGACTATGAACCGCGCTTCACTCTGATTTAGTTCTGGCATCTGGCAATTGAACAGCTGATTGACTGATTGACTGATTGACAGACAGACGGAGTGCGAATCGCAATTGAATTTCAATCAGTGCCGGCACACACTCACTCTCTCTCCCTCTCTCTCTCACTCTCTCAGTCTTTGACCATATCTATCTCTAATGCAGCTCATTAGTGCGGCCATTCAGCAATGCTGAAATTATTGACAAATTGTTTCAGCTGCTCAAATAAATTAAAACATGACCAGCAGCAGCTGTGGCGCGCCAATGCTCCCGCTGCTCCAACAAATGCCACAAATGATGTGCTACCAGCTCCCAAAGGCCACGCATCTATATATGGCTGGCTGTTTCACTCTCTCTCACTCTCTCTCTCTCTCTCTCTCTCTCTCTCTCGTGCGCTCTCTGCGTGCTATTAAAATTCAATTCGCAATTCGCATTCGCATTAAATGCAGTTAATTAAACATCCCACGACATGGCATTAGTGCACATACATACATATATGCATATATATATATAGTTAGATCTATCTCTAATGCACTTTTTTGCCAAATGTCGTCAACATTTTCATATTAATTTTTTATTTCATTTTTTTTTTCAAGTTTTAAATTTTTGCGGTTTGCCATTCACATGCATAAATAAATTCCAAATTCTTTGCAAATTTTAATTAGAAATTTTGCGTAAAAAATGTTGTAATAGAAATAGTTTTGCGGTTAACTGGAATAGTTTGTCGCATTATTTATTATATTGAAAAGCAAAAAATGCCATGAACTTTTTGCTATTGAATTTATTTAATTACGGAAAATAATAAAAATTAGTCTATGGTAATACAACTTTTACTTAAAGTTCTCTTATATGAAAAGCACGAAAATTTGAACTTTGTCTTCATCTAACTCATCTCTCTATCACTATATCGATTGCTAGCTCTATTGGAATAGATTTAACGTTGTTTACTTATGCAAACAGCTCAATTTGCCTGTTCAAACTTTGTCATACGAGCTTCCAGTTGCCTGAACAAACTCTAATTAACTGGAAAACTGGCAAATTAATATTTGGAAACTAAAAAATAAATAAATAAAATCAAGTAGAACAAGTAAAGCCATTGCCGTTGGGTCTTACCGACTGTAGAATACACATTCACGGCTCAAGCGCTACCAGATTCATTTTCCGTTTTGCCACGCCCCTAAAGAGAGTTGTTAACCTCAGCACACATTCCAAATATTTTCTAGCATTTTCATGATACCATAAAATGAAACTTTCACTTTATCACGCCCCCAAGTGGGTGCATGGAAAAGATCTGTGCACTAGAGCTCGAGGGTATAAATGGGTCTAGCTTCATTGGCGCTCACATCCATAAGAGTAGACAGATGGATAGCCAGACAGACATTGCCCACAACCGAAACACTCATTTCACTCTCGTGAATGCGCATAAAAACACAAAATTGGCAAACATAAATAATTCATATTCGCATTGCCAAATTTGCTCAGCATCCACCCACACACATAGACAGTCTTTGGTGAGCTGTGATTGAGTTTTGTGTGCTGCCAACGTGAATGTAAACAGACAGCACATCATCATCACATCTGTTACATTTTATTTGTGGACTTAACAGACTGTGTATAACATTGCCTTAATTAATAGACAAAACATTGGCAAATAAATACAAGTTCGATAACTGAGCCGTCCTCAGCTGTGACCCGCAATTGAAAGCAATTGCTAGCATATGCAGGCCAATAAATTGGCTCAATCAATCAATCAATATTGCGTGCTGCCCTTCACAGAGACGAGAGAAAAGGCTAGCTCCTTAAAAACTCAAAAGGCGTAAAACATTTTGAAGCAAATGCTCATAAAATATTTTTATTGCATTGTTAACAGAATTCTTCTATGCAATACAATCAAATTTATTTATTTATATATATATATATATATATTTTTTTTTTTTTTATTGTAAATTTAATTGCAAGTGCCAGAATGTTCGCATTTCATGCTCAACGTTTGCTCTTCTTTGTTGCCATTTCAGAACAATGGCGCCCAGCAATTGGCATCGGAAGCGACCGTTTACATAATGCTCGAGGATGTTAATGACGAAATACCGTTATTCACCGAACGCGAACAGGAAACGGTGCTGGAGGGCGAGCCGATTGGCACCAAAGTGACGCAAGTGAATGCCATCGACAAGGATGGCACATTCCCAAATAATCAGGTGAGTAACGCGAAGCGCGAACAAATTGAGTGCAAACCATTTTAAGCCCTGCCCCTCAGATAGAGGGAGTGAGGGTGTGTGCAATGGGTACGGCTAACAGGTAATGTCAGTTGCGGAAATGCCAGGCGATTGTTGGCAAATGAATGACTCTGTGAACCATGAGGCGAACAAAAGCGACAAAAGGAAAAAAAAAAAAAATACGATGATGGTGATGTAAAAAGTTAAGAGTTATAAAGAAGAGTTGGCAATTGGCCGGGCGGTGCTGGCACCACTTTAAAGCGCCATTTGCTTAATGTGCTAGAAAAGCGCTTCAATCTACAGCGAC
>NW_022046136.1:0-10215 GCF_001654015.2 Drosophila navojoa | reverse complement strand
GCCATTCTGAACTGCATTTTCTTGGTGCTCAAAATTCGGTGCCCGATTTATGCGTGATTCTGGCTTTTTGGCGCATCGCCTGCGGCAGAAGCTGGCCGCAAGAAAAGCGCTCAACCGACGCACGATTTATCGTGCATGGCACGGCACGGCACGAGGAACACGTCCTGTGGACACGCAGCAAGCTGCAGCCTTGCGATAAACTTGACACTTTATGCGACCTGAAGCACAGCAGAGGAACACTGCGAAACCAGCACCAAAAACAAGAGCAGCAGGAGTAGCAGCAGTAGCAGGAGCAGCAACTGCCTGAAATACGAGCAGGATGCGTATGTGCCATAAACTCAGTTCGAGTTGTTTTTTCTTTTCATTTTTTTTTCACCTTTAGAGCGCACTTGAAAAGTGAAAAAAAGAGTGTGCAAAAGTATAAAAACATTTGGCAAACGATAAAATTATTATGAGAAAAACGTTGAAAATAATATGTAAAAAAAAAAGAAAAACAAACAAAGTAAAAAATGTAAGCAAAACTTTATTCATATGGCAACTATTAAAGTGAATTTTGCACAAATGCTGGCAAAATTTTTATGCGAAAATAAAACATTTGAAAAGAGAAAGGAAAATGTATAAGAAATGTATTTATAAAGAGGAAGTAGGAAAAGTAAAAGAAAACCATGTTTAGCTTCCCTTTCCACTTTTCGTTGTGCAATAATTTGCTTAGGTTTACTGAAGTCTTATCTAACATCAATTTTTTTTTTTTTTATTATTATTATTTTATTTGTCAAAGTTAAATTGTGAATTGATTTGTTGCCTTGAGTTTTTTCAACTTTTGTCACGAATATCAATTAAAAGAGCTTAGCACAACGGCGCGTATACGCGTAATGTATGAATGTTAATATATAAAATTGGTTTATATATTTACATATATACATACATATATATACAGCTATATGAATACATGTCTCTATGTACATATCTGTGTATCGTCTGCCAAATCTCTCTGTAGAGCTGCTGACCTGATTTTGAGCAGGCTCACGCTCACGCTCACGTGTGTGTGTGTGTGCGTGTGCTGTCGTAAAGTATGCACCTCACAACAACAACAACAACAACAACAGCAGTAACAACAACAACAACAACAACAACATCAGCAACAAAGCCACTTAGTTACGTTATTTGAATTGCCAACACGTGTGCTACTCATTACTCTTTGAACTGCCCTCGTCGCACGACAGCCCATGAATATGTCTCCAGTTTATTTATTTTATGCCTTTTGTTAGCATAACAAGCCCGCCCAATTCTAATTAGTTTCACTAACAGTCTGAACACGCCCACCCACGCCCATTTGTGGTCATAGACAAAAAGTGTTATTTAAATAATAATTACTTTGTGGGCAGCAGCATTTTTATGTCGCACAATTTTGTGCGCCTAATTTTTGGTTCTGATTGAAGATTTTCTGTTAATTGGGGATTTGTTTGAGTAAATGAAGAGGATCGCGAGGTGAGAATATAAGCTAACAGCTAATATGAAAGAGAATACGTGTTGTTGGGAAATAGTAGCTGGCAAACTAATATGAATTAGATATCATTGCGGCTGGTGTATTGGCTAAGTGTGTGGATATTCAGAGTCAATTGTATTCACTGTAGTACGATCGTCCTGTGAGTGGCCAGATGTGAAGGGTCATAGATCTCTTAAAGGTTTCTGCATAGGCTTACAGAGCATATCAATTTTATCTTGTCTGTATGGTTTGTGTACTGGTTAGAAACACTTACTGTGGGATCATAGGCAACAAGGTTTGAGTATTTGCTTACAGCTGATACGATCAAATTTAATCAACGCAGTTTATTTAAAAATACAAAGCTTTCGATATTCCGGAATTTTGCATTTTCTTACAATATTCCTCATTCAATATCTTTGACTATTATTTCTGCCTATGCAGCAGCAGCACAACTAACTCAATTTACTTGTTTCGAATTATATTTCTATCACATTTTCTAGACCATGGCAAAATTCCCATGTAAACGTAACAATTTAATTAAAACTTTATGACAAGATGTCGCTTCTGTAAGGAACGCAATTTCTGTTATATTTGCCTTTTGCCGTTGCTTTTGTAATAGTAGTAGTCGTTGTTGTTGTTTTATATTTTGGAAACAAGAAAAAATACTCACAAAAAACTTCTGTTGCAGACAATTGTGGCTGCAACAAGCACAGCAGCAGCAACAACAACAACAACAACAACTGAGGGAAACAAAAAACTTTTCTCATGTAACCAATAATAGCAAAATGAAAAGTTCGTTTTTATTGTTGTTGCTTTTCTAGCTGTTGTTGTTGCTATGATATATTGTCATAAGCGTTGACGAAATGCAAATATAAAAATCACAAGCAAGAAATTCAAGTAAAAAGCACACGGACAAAATGGCCGCAAACAGAGACACGAACCCACACACACATACACGCGTACACACATACGCAGAGGCAGCTGCGGTTGACAGTCGAGAATCACATGAAAACAACATGTCGCTGACATGTTTAAAGCACTGACAGAGAGCATGAGAAGGAGAGTGAGAGAGAGAGAGTGAGAGGGGGGGAGTGGGAGAGCGGGGATGCTGCTCACTTTTAGATGCCTGAAAAGTTTTTGGTTTGCCTGTGAAATGAGCGCGAAGAGCTAGCGAAAGTTTTCACATATTTTACTTACAATTAAATGCAATTGCTCGCTGACGAAGCAGCCAAGCACACAGCAAACAACAGGCTCAAGTCGAATGGAATGTCGACCACAGCCATCCGCGTGTGTATTTGCCAGCACCTGCAGGAAGCCGAAGACAGCGAAGGCTGTTTTTTTCTTTTTCCTCCAGTTCCCTCTCTTGGAGTGTGGGCGGAGTTTGCAATAATTTATGATTGTTGCCAGCGCACAGCGCGTAAATTATGAAAATCTACTTAAACTTGAGCCAAAAGCTCCAAACATACCCCACACAATGGCAATACGAGCATAGAAATCGGTTTAGCGGGGAAGGTGGGCAACAGGAAATGAGAATGGGAATGGGCATGAAATGAGATCGCAGCTAACGAAGCAAAACAAAAGTCGCCGCTGTTATTGTTGTTGCTGTTGTTGCCTTTACCGTTGTTATGACTGCTGTGTAAGCATTTTGTCTTATCTCGTGTCATATTTTATACCCTATTGCCAGCGGATAAAAAAAAGCACTTGGAAAATTGTGATTTGTTTGAACATGCTGCAGCAATTCAATGTTAGATAATATTAATTTATATGTGAGTGAACTGCTGAGGATCATGCTTAACATAAATTTGAGTGCACACAATGTTAGGTAACATACGTTTTGTGCACTGTACAGAAAATTCTCTTTAGTACAGGTTCAAGTCCTGTCTGTCATTCAAGATCTATCTGTCGATAACATTCTGTAATTTAAATATACTAAAAATATCCTAGAAATATATAATGGTTGTGATCTTCGCTCTACTTCAATTATGTGTATTTAATTCTATCTCAATTATAGCTTATATTTACAGAGTTTGTTCTACAGCGTATCTGCTCGTCGGTTAAATTCAATTAATCCCTTTGGTGTTAGTCAAGTAAACTCCCATTTGTCGCATTTGTTGCGTTTGCTTCATTATTCTTGTATCAAGACTTGACTCGACTCAACTGAATATGCAAATTTTTTGTCTTCTTTTTTTAGGGTACTTTTTTTTTGTTTATTAAAAAACATAAAATCCACACTGAGCTAACATAATTACAATTGCCCAAGTTTGTCTCTTTAACTCATGCTGCTTCTACGTCTACATCTTCTCTCTTCCTTTTTTTTCTGTTAACCAATTAGTTATGAAAATGTGCTTTTAATTGCGCGTAATTAACTCTAATGAATTTTAATTGTACTTCTGCTCGAATTTAAGCCAAAAACAATTGCGAATTGTGCATTGCAATTTGTTGACTTCTGTGCTCGCTTATTATTGTTGTGTTGTTGTTGTTATTGTTGTCATTTGTGTTGCTGTTGCTGTTGTTTGTCACTGTTTGTCAGCAGCTGTCAACGCTGCGGTTGCCGCTCAAGCTGCATTGATTAATTATTAATTTATGCACAATATTGGCGACTTTTAATGCCGACTCGAATGGCTAATGCAATGCGATAAACAACAACAACAACAACAGCAACAGCTACAATGACAATTATCTAATTAAATGCAACAATTAAGCAAATTCCGTGCTGTAATTGAGACATAATTGATTTAACAACTATGCAAACAGCTGCCAGGAAAATTTACTCAAACTTTCATGCGCCGCTTCACATGCATTTGCAATGAGCTCGAAATTTCAAGTGTTATACAATAACTGTGCTAAATAGCTACGAATGCATTAAACGAAATTTCTCTAAGTTTCTAATGATTATGTAACGCTTTTATGTTCTATAACTATTATACAAAATGCAAAAATTGATTAACGTAGTTGAATGAACATATAAATTTATATTAAATTCCAAATCCAAGTAAATAGAACACAAATTGGTCAAGATTCTTATAACATTTGTTATACTGTTGCATGTATGTAAACACAATGTTATTGAATATCATTAAGTATAACCCATGAAATAGGTACATGTAACAATATATTTCTGTTAAGAATGAAGAAGAACATTCTTAACTGTTATACAGGCAAACATATTCACAAACCATAGCCATGCAATAATGAATAGATTTTCTAATGCGTACTTACACGTATAACAGTTATATATATTGGGCTCGCTTACAAGACAAAAGGCAATACAAAAATAATTTTTATAGATTCAATACTTCATTTATATATTAGCTAACACATTTATGGCGATTTATAGCGACGGGCCTTGATTCGCACGAACTTGGCAAACAGAAGTTGATTGAATTCTGTTATACAAACGTTCAATTTAAATAAAAGTAAATAGCTGCCAGATGCATCGACCTTCAGGCTAACTTTATGCACGTAGACGAGTTTTATTTTAAGAAAACTTGGCTTTTTTCTGGAAACATTTTCCCGCTAGTTAGCCGCCAAAACGAACGAATACAAACAATTCAGGTCAAAAGATGCATAAAACTGTCGGCATAATTCACAACTTTTCAAAGTAGCTAACTACGATTTTTGGCGACTTACTATACCTCTACCTCTCTCTCTCTCTCAATATATATGGAGAGGAGCGGGAGGGCACCAAAGTGCAAGTGCAATTACCAATTAGAAGTTTTTCAAGTTTTCTGTGTGCTGCGGAAACATTTTCATTACAATTTCTGATTTATACGAGTGAAACGGTGCAGCGAGGGGCGCCACTCGAATAAATCAAAAGAGCAAAAGCATAACAAGTTCTGCTCGCTCTTCTTGTTCTTCGTGTCTGTTATAAATTTCAAGTATGCAATAATAAAGCCAGCCAAAAAAGAGGCGAAAAAAGCCAAAGCAAAACAATTAAATAGCAATAAAAGAGCGAACATTGATAGCCAAAAATGTGAGAGGACTGCACTTGTAATTTAATAACAGCCAAAAGAGCTATAAATGCTCGCTGATTAAAATCGAAATAAAGTGAGTGTGAGCGATGCGTCATTTGCATAGAAGGTTTATATCGTATGTCAATTTGTGGCTAGATAATTGATGAAAATATTAATTGATATTTAAATATTAATAGTGGCAATAATATTTAAATTTTATTATAAGTCCTCACTTAATTGTTGCTATGAATTATGACTAAAAAAACTTGAACCAAATGAATTAAAATTGAATATTAAATAAACTAAATTAAAATTGTATAAAATTTGCCTTTTTATATAAAATTTCCCTTAATATCCCATTATTTTGCCATTACTGAAGCTGAAGCAAAAACTGCACTATCAATAGCATCCACAGCTAATCTCTGGCATTTTTTAATCCTGTCTAACTTTAGCACTTCTTATAAACATATTTCTATGCAAATAAGTTGTAAACTTGAATTTAATTTAAAATTCTTACTTTGGCCGCAAGTTGCAGGCTGTAATTATATTCCCCTTGTAGATTATTAAACATTTAATATGCAAACACACGCACACACGCACACACTTAGATACTCACACACACACACACACACACACACACACACATGTTGCAGCCACAAGCATGCAAACATTGTTATTATTAAGTAATTTTTTAACAGCGCCCGCACCCGCTCTATCTTTGCTCTTCTCTCTCTCTCTCTCTCTCTCTCTCTCTCTGTCTTTTTTTTTCATCCTCTTCCTGTTCAACTCTTGGCATTTTGCTACTTTGCGGTTTTTAGACGACATGTCGCATTGTTGTCAACGCAAATTTCCGTGCCGCATGCAACGAGGCAGCCGCAAAGGAAATCTGCTGTATCTCTCTATCTACCGCTGCCTCTGCTTTGCACTCACTCCCCTCCCACTCCCTCTCCCACTCGCTCTCTTTGCGTAGAGCTTAGCGCTTTTGACTTTTAATATGTTGGCAACCCAAAGCCTGCGCTACCTTCAGCCCCAGCACCGCCGCCTCATTGCCGCCCCGCCCTTAGCCCATTGTTGTTGCATTAAAATTACATATTTTGTTGGGGCAGCTCCTGACGTTGAGTGTTGCTTTGTTTGAAGTGCTACTTGCGCCCTTATACAACACTACACCCTGCAAGCACTGCAAATTTACGACTCTCTCTGTCTCTCCTTCTCTCTTTCCTTCTCTCTCTCTCTCTCTCTCTCTCTCTCTGTATCTCTTTGCTCAGTCTTTTATTAAAGTTTGCACATTTCGTTCTTCACATGCTGCTCGCTCTTTTTTCGTTTCATTATATATATTTATTTGGTTCTTTTTTCTCTTCTTCATCTTCTGCTTCCACTCTGACAATTTTTCATATGCAACGCATTTGCATAAAAAATAAAACAAACCCAAAAAAAGGAGAGAAAAACGAAGCAGCCACGCCGAAAAATTGTTGCGTTGCTGTTTTTGTTTTTGTTTTTGTTCTTTATCTGCGCCCGGGGCTGTGCCACGACCAGTGTTGTACAACGTATCTGTTGTTGTTTTACAGCTACGCCTTCGCCTCATAAAGATATGCATGCAAATTTTGTTCTAGTTTTTCCATACGTAAATATATATATATATTTATTTACTTATAAATATATTTATTTTTTGGCGGCGCGTGCCGCTTAAAGCATTCGAATAGCCATTATCATCAACACGCCCATCACGACCCGCCCACTCGCTTACCCTGTCTATCAGTGTGTGTTTAATCTTAAGCCTTTTTTGATTGAAATTCCCAGCGAAAGCTTGTTGCATTAATATTTTGTGTGCTCATGTTGTAGGTCCTGAAACTTTTCTGTCGTCACATTTAAGTTTTTTATATATATATATATTGTTAATATTCTTTTACTGTACTTACCTAACATTGGGGAGCCAAGGTTGAAGTTGACAGATGTGTATAACAGTTCCAGCTAACTAAATACAGGCTAATTGCTTTTAACGTTACTTAAGAAAGCCAAAGATCATGCTTAGCTCTCACATACTGTATAACAGTTTTGCATTTTGATCTTAATGAACACATTTAGCTTTAGGTATACAAATTTGAGCTTACGTAAATTCCATTCATATATACATATATAATAATATATGAATATGACAGCTACTAAGCGTATAACAGTCACTGCTTAGTTCACTGAAATACATAGTGTATAAAAACTATGTCTTATTAAACCAATATAGCTGATACATAACTGTTTAATCGTATATACTATAGTTCCATAAGAGTATAACAGTTAAATATACTTTTAAGAAATGAATACTTAAGTATTATAGTTGAAGCTTAATTTGGACAGACAGCAAACGTCACTACCATAAATTTGAAACAGTTTCAATTGTTGTCAACAAATTAAAATAACATCGTTATAACTGAATTTAATATAAAAGTATAAAGTTTATGCAAGCATACACCAAAAAGCCCATTGCAAGTATAACAGTTGCAGCTTGCGTGAATGATTTGATTTAATTATTGAAATGCAAAACAAATTAAATTCTCATAAAATTTCAGGCAACTTCTGAAATTCCTTTGAAGGCAACGAATCTCTTTTGGGAAAAGAAAAATCAAAACTGTTGTTATTTTCCCGCGTACAGCAAACAGTTATACGCTTCGGCATTTATGTCTGTTGCAAATGTTTGCATTAAACACTGCAGAAATTAACAAAAAAAAAAGGAATAAACTCGATAAAAAAAATGAGGGAAAAAATAGGGAGACAGAGAGGGTGAGAGAGAAAAAAAAATGCAAATTGAAAGCGCTCAAAGTCCAAGTTGCGAATGCATTTCAATTTCGCGGCAAAGTCGCTGAGCAACAGCAGCAACAAACACACACAAACACACACACACAAAATGTTAACAAAGGCTTGCGAAAGTATGTAGTCGAACCGTGCCACGCCCACATGCGCACACAGCGAGATAAAACCCAAATTGGGGGGAGCCAATAAAAAACGCTTTGTTGGCATAAAAATTGAACATATGTGAGCCGAGCGAGCTTTGTGCTCCTCGCCTTGTTTGACTTTTCCCTTTGAGTGAGGAATGGGGGGTGGGGAGTACAGCGGAGTAGGCGGGCTGGCCAGATTATCCCTAGGATTATCCTGTGCAGCATGACTGCATTTTAGTTATACATTCTTGGGCCCAAAAAAAAAAAACAGCTGCAGCCGCAGCTAGTATATGATTCAGGTTCCAGCATCCAGCACATGATAGTTGCATTAAGTTTGGCATATTGTAAAGGGGGTGTCTGTGTGTGTGTGTGCATGTGTTTGTCATATGCCAGTCGTGTACTGACAACTCTATCCGTCGTTGGCTCTTCAAAAACTGCGTTATTTCTCTTTGGCAACAATTTCTCTTTGCCAACCCTATGGAAAAACTCTATGAAGTCAGCGCAACTGCAATAACAACAACAACAGCAACAAGTGCAAGAGGTAGAGAATTGCTAGTCAACTTCCATTTCGATTACCTAATTGCAAATATTTCTGTCAAGTGTCAACAAAAAATAGCGAGTGAATGGCTTTTATATACTCTGCATGTGGTTAAACGATTTTTATGCTTTGCAAGTGCATAGATATTGGCATAGGGAATTGGACATAGATAACTCCATGTTCCCATCTGTTATACTTTATTCCACGTATACTAGTTGACAGCTGAAAAAGTATGCACAGAGCAAATACAAACTGTTATACTTTTGTATATGACTGAATTTAATAAGCCTACAAACACACAGCTGCACCTTTTTTTTTTTTTTTTTTTTTTAATACAACACGAATATTCAAAGATTATTCTGAAGCTACCAACTGTTATACTCGTAGGACAATTCTAAAACAGCTCTACTACGTAACTCCAGTATAAGTTATACATATGCTTTGAATTACTTTATGTTTATCAGAATAGAGAGACGAAGGAATTTTTCTTTACTTTTATATATTTTTTTTCTATTTTATATAGACATTTTTTAATTTAATATATTTATTTATATAAGAAATTATATATGTATATATATTTTTCTTTTATTTTCATTTAATCAACCTATACAACTCCCATATACGGCTATATTCACAACCGATTCTCTAACAAAGGATATTACAAATAAGCATAATTTCCATAATTTGATTTAACGCAAAAGTTCGCAGCACTTTTTCCATAGCAGAGGGCGTGGCAGGGTCATGTTTACGCTGCGCACATGGCGAATAACATAAAATTAATTAAAAACAAAAAAAAACACACACTCACACACACACACACAATATAACTTGTATATAACGGTATACAAGTTATATTCAGGCTGATGGAAAATATTCTCCACAACGAATACCAGAGCTCACAGTCCTCCACAGTTCCACTTGTTGTTGTTGTTGCTGCTGCTGCTGCTGTTGTTGTTTTAATTGAGTTCATCAACAAATTGTTTTTACACAACTTTGGCCCCTTTACTTATTTATATTTTATTTTATTTTATTTTATTTTATTTTTTATGGAGTGTGTGTAATACGCTTAGAGCGCTGCACGCGTAAAAGCTTAGCCAGAAGCACACAAATTGCCATTGTTTCTGCTCTGTTCGTGTGAACTTTTGGCTTGTCTCTGTAATCCGATGCGCTTTGTAATTTTTAGCGGTTTTCCGCATGGTCACGACCAACACACAAAGTGGGCTTGCCTTCCGAAAATTTGACATAGGAGCACAAGTATTTTGTTAGCTTTAAGAATTCCACTTCAAGACTTACGAAAAATTACATGCAAGG
>NW_022046135.1:66004-76096 GCF_001654015.2 Drosophila navojoa | reverse complement strand
CTAGCAGCAGGGTCCACAGGAACCGCCACAGCAGCTGGGATAGCAGCAGGCCGCAGCGGAGCAACAACCTCCGCCACAGCAGCCGTTGCAGCCGCAGCAGCCACTGCAGCAGCCATTGCAGGGGGAGGTGCAGGAATAGTTACACGAATAGCAAGGAGAGCAGCACATTCTGGTATCGGGATATAGTAGACTGTATAGTCAAATCAGTCGTAGCTAAACCAAATCACGGAAAAGGCAGTGGATGGGGGGAAGATGGCCTATCGATCGCTGGTATCCAAGCAGTCGCTAAAAAAATGTATTAAAAATAAGTATTTTATATAACATTTTACTTAATTTTGTATGCTTACATTCCCGAAAATTAGAGATGTTCAGTGGGCAAAATTAAAATGGGAATGGGCTTGGATGGGAAGGTGACTGAGCCTTTTAGAAATACAAATTTCTAAGGTTACTTTGCCTGTGGTCAAGGCATATATGTATATATTTAGTAGTATGTCTATTCGATAAATATCGATATATAAAAAAAACGATGAAATTCGCTTCAACCGACTATTTTACGAAATCAGAGTCAAGCATATCTTGAAGTAAACACAAGCTTTCAACATATCCCCAGATATTTGATGGTATTTTATTATATGTTAAGCATTTTATTTGGCTACGATGGTTTAATCAAAATATATAATAAGTATATGTAGTCTATAGCACATACAATTAGAGTGAGCTTTAGTCAATAATAGTTCGATCGTTTTCTAAAACAACAAAATACAATTTATTAAAACATTTGTTCTCCGAAATGGGATATACATAAGTTGAAGGTTTGTCGATTTCACAATCTCTAATCTTCTACGTTATATGATGTACCAAGATTTCCTTCTGAAGATAGTTCCGTTCGTCCTAGCAGCAGGGTCCACAGGAACCGCCACAGCAGCTGGGATAGCAGCAGGCCGCAGCGGAGCAACAACCTCCGCCACAGCAGCCGTTACAGCCGCAGCAGCCACTGCAGCAGCCATTGCAGGGGGAGGTGCAGGAATAGCTGCACGAGTAGCAAGAAGAGCAGCACATCCTGATTGACTATATAGTCAAATTAACTACTTCACGGAAAGAGGCACTCGAAGGGGGAAGATGGCTTATCGATTGCTGATCTACTCAGCAGTCGCTAAAAAAAAAAAAAAAAGAAGAAATTGTAATATTCGAAATAAAATGTCATATTATTTTGTATGCTTACATTCCCGACAAATTAGAGATGTTCACTGGACGAGGCTTGAAATGAGAATGTGATTGGTTATAAGGCTACCTGAGTCTCGTTTACATACAAATATCTAAGGCTACTAGGCATGGTTATATACTTATAGATTGTATATTCAATATCGATACAAATCGATGCAAAATACCAAACCAAACAGTCTAGCTTAACTTTCCTTTTAACTTCCATTTATGTCAATTTCAGCGATAATGTATATAATATTTAGTTTTTGTTGCTAATTTTTTTTATGCAAAGGGAGCATGATCTGTAGGCATATATCGTGGCCTCTTCCTCTTTGTAGCATATACTGCAGAAAGCCTCTTCATAAAAATAGCAAATAATTAAGCGATTAAGGTTTCAAAAAAGGTTTATTTTTCTTGCAATCTGAACTTTTCTTTCAAATATGATTAATAAATTTATAGAAAACACAATATTTTCTTCAATTTTCAGACTTGATCCATTTAATTCACATTTATGTAGTACATAAATTTACATTTAGGCCTGCTGCTACTTTCTAGTATTAAATGCAATATAGTTTCTTGATTTCGTTCTGAAGATGGCTCTCCTTTAGCAGCAGGGACCACAGCCACCACAGCAGCCGCCACAGGGGCCACAGCAAGAGTAGCATGGCCCACAGCAGCCGCCGCAGGGCCCACAGCAGGGTCCGCAGGGACCACAGCAGCCACCGCAGGGCCCACAGCAGGGACCGCAGGGTCCACAGCAGCCTCCGCAAGGTCCGCAGCACATGTTGATGGGGGCTGTGGGGTAAAGCCGATAAATTTGAGTGCAAAAACTCTGATCCACAGCCGGAGGCAAGCGATAAGCACTTACTTCTACTTAAGCTTCTTCACAGAAACAGCTACTACGATGTCTTGCAGTTACGACCGCTTAGTGTCTCCCAGAAAACTGTATAGTCGGATATCAAGTCTCCAGAATTCACAACGGTCGACGTAATGCTAATTTTTTTTTACAAAAAAGGGCTCAACCTGAAATTTGAGAAGAAAAAGTTATACTTGATCGAATTAGACTTTTTTTTTATATTTTCATAGAAACTTACATTCCCAAAATATTTACAAGTATTCACACAAAAATTTTTGAGTTGTTTAATGAACAAGCCTCAAAAACTGAATGAGGTTTAATTTTGTTGAGAGTTAATACCAGGCAAAAGTTGGTGAAATGTCAATGTCAGAGACTACTTGGATTGAATTTCGCAGAAGTCGAAGTTTCATTTAAATTCTTTGTTGGAGATGTTCCCCCAAATACACTACTGGCCAAATATATTGAGCATTAAAACGAGTTATCGATTTCTTGAAACATATAAGAGCGAGTTCCATGCAGAGACCCATTAATAAAATATCAGGTCTCTAGCTTATACGCACAGACCGGCGGACGAACGGACGATTGGAAGGACAAATGTAAGGATCAAGTCTCGCTAAGGGCTACCAAGCCTCCATCTGCCTGTTACATATATTTTCACAAAAACAACGTAAATTATCATATTCCATGGATTCAGCGTATAACTTCCAATCTTTGGCATTTATTTAAATCAAGGACCCATTTAGCCATGAACAATTTAATAAAGACATCTATTTTTAATATGTGTACAGCATCGAGAAGCAATCCATATTAAATTCCCACATTTCCCACACCAAAGACTGACAAATTGAAATTGACCCGTTTTATTTTATGTGTATGATAACAAAAATTTACTATGGGTTAGTGTAGTAGGGATATTCTCGTAATTTCAAACTGTTTTGGTTTCCTCCTAGCAGCAGGGCCCACATCCACCACAGCAGCCGCCACAGGGTCCGCAGGAGTAGCATGGACCACAGCAGGAATAGCAGGGTCCGCAGCAGGAGTAGCATGGTCCGCAGCAGGAGTAGCAGGGTCCGCAGCAACCACCACAAGGTCCGCAACACATCTTGACAGTAACTGCAGGACAGATCTATCAAATATCCAATGCCAAAATTGCATTTAAATGTGGAATACTTACGATTGAGCGAAATTTGACAGAAACAAGAGTTAGGATATTGAGATAGGAATATTCACTATCTGGTTCTGATTCCAAGTTTTAGCCGACTTTTTATCTGGTTTTATTTTTTTGTTTACGAGAAATATTCCAACCTGTGATTTTATCAGAAATTAAATTAGTCGATCCATATATTTTTTTGCGGTTACACTTACAATACCCAAATTTTTACATATATTCACACAAATAAAATCAAAAGTTGTGAACAGGACGAGCCGTAAAAACGGAATGAGTGTTATTCGTTAGGGCTCTGATAACCAGGCCAAGATCGTTGACATTTACTACACAGAGCCTACTTTGAGTGTTATAAATTATGAAACACAGAGCCTACTTTGGGTTATATGAATATGAAGAGTATTTTTTATACGCTGAATGGTTTTGTTAATAGTATGTAAAAGTCAGCTTAGAGGGTTCAGGGTATCTCTAACTCGAGCAGTCCCGACTAGAGCCATTTTAGTTGTTTTCTTTATTGCAGCTTTCGTTCCTAACTTCATAGCGCAGTTTTAAATGTACCTTAACCATTGATGGAATAAATGGGAAAAACCTGCATCAGAGCGAATATATTATCTGGTCTTGTTCTTTCTCTAATTTGTCCTCCTGTCTTTCTATGACCACTGAAGTGTCTATGACCACAAAAATATTGTGATTAATACGCTAGTTCAATATTATTGATCGGGTATTACGTAGTGCGTTACGCCGTACAGAAAAGCTCAAGCGTCAACAAGCCCGTTTCCCTTTCTCCTATTAAAATATTAAAATGGAATTCGCAGGCAGCTAACCCATTATATCCTTGCTCTAATAATCAATCCAACACCTTTACCCAACCAAGAAAAATATGTTTTTAGACTTATCCTTTATTTAAGAGAGTAAAACAAAAATAGACAGGGTTTGTTGTTCCTTTCATGTTTTTTTTTTTTTTTTTTTTGGTTAGTTTAGTTTCTTCGGTTCTTTTTAGCAACAGGGCCCACATCCACCACAGCAGCCGCCACAGGGGCCACAGCACGAGTAGCATGGGCTACAGCAGGAATAGCAGGGTCCGCAGCAGGAGTAGCATGGTCCGCAGCAGGAGTAGCAGGGTCCACAGCATCCACCACAAGGTCCGCAACACATTTTGAAAGAGACTTTAGAACAGATCAGTGAAATATCCAAAATCCAACAGAATACATTTACTAGGAATACTTACGTTTATGAAGAACTTGGTAGAAATGAGATATGAGAATGTGTAACGACGGTCAATTGGTTTTCTTTAGATTTAACTATTTAGTTTGAATATCAAACTTGTGTAAGCCAATAGAGTCCTTGAATATTTCTAGAGTACAAAAACAAATGACCACAACCTGTAATTTAATAGAAACTCTAGTAAATCAGGATTTTACTATATAATATTTTTTCTAAAATTAAAAACTTACAATACCGAAAAATTACAAAAATTTTTACAAAAAAAGCCGAAAGTTGTTAACTGGACAAGTCTTAAAAACGGAATGAGGTATATTTGTCTCGGCTTTAGTAAGCAGCTCAAAATCGTTGACGTGAGTGTCAAAGTTTACTTTGATTGCCCTTTGTTGATACAGAGATTCAGATCTTCGATGTTTTGCTTCAATTTAAATGGAATAAATGCTGATATAACTTTCGGACGGCGAAACACTTTGAAAATTAAAGCATTTACACTTCAAACTTTGACTAACAGCTGTAACATAAGCCCAGGAAAGCCAGACGGGAACGTCCCTTTTATCTGGAGCCGAAGTAAGAGGAAATTGTAAAGGCGAAGAGCATCTTTCGGTTTCCAGTTTCCAGTTCATATATCAACAGTGCTTAAGCTCATCTAGCAGTATATTTGTCTTATAATAAATATCAACTTTATTAAAGAGACCACGACAATTAAATACCCCTTCTATCAATCTGTATAAGTAATGAATAAGTAAAAGTATATAAAATTATACTATGTACTATAATACATACATATTAATTATTAATTATATTAATTATTCATTTAAGTTGTTTTATCTCCCACTCATAATATTCACGAATAGTATCACATGATAAGCATTTATAATGTTAATCGCTGAAGGGGGAGGAAGTAAAATTAGAAACACATGAGAATGGTTAAACAGCAGCTGACCAGGATGATGTTCGTAGCTGAATATGTCCTAGGAAGATTTACGACTCGAATGCAGGAATCAGGGAACGCTAGCAAACAAGTAATATATGTACATATATACATATACATATACACATATATATATATTTATGTACGTGTGTAACAATGCGGAACAGGCAAGTGGAAGTGAAAATGGCACACACACACACACATTTATACATATATGTATATGTATATAAAGGGAATGTCCTTCAACTAGCTTTACGTCACTTGGCCGGCTGCCAAGCCTCGTGACGAGGACAACCCTGACACTTGAGTGGAGACAGACAGCCACTTGACTGTGACCCCCGCGTGTCGCCCGCGGCTCTTGCAACAAAGCGCCATCCATAGGCGACGCATACAATACGTACAGTGCCACACATAAACAATACTGTGTGTGTGTGTGTGTGTGTATATAGATATATATGTAGCGCCCTGACATTAATGTGCGTAACTTGGACAATTACGACAAAGAAAGCAAGCGGAAAAAAAAGAAATTGAGAAGCTACGACGACTTGTGGAAGCTTAAATACCCTAATACTGGACATGCGGTGGTGGAGGAGAGTTTAAAGAGAACTAGAAAAGTTTTGTTTAACGATTGTTGTAGATATCCATATTAATTAGTATAGTTAACAAACGAATATAATTATAATTGAATATTTGTTGTATATAGCTTGTCATCTGAAGTAACATTAGCATAACATAACATTAACATAAACTAGCAATAAGCTAACTTTTCAAAACCCGTAATATAATTCCACTAAATCAAACCCAAACAAATATGAATATATGTATACCTCTTTGATAGAGTATGACCGCTAGACAATCCAATTATTTGTTGAGTAAAAGTTATTGCATTGCAAATAAGATGAGAGCAATGTGGTAGAGTACTGGGGGATTCGACATGATTGTAGTTATTACGGACTTAAGCAGTCCATTACAATTGGTAATGCTGTTTGCATTGCATTCGTGGCAACAAAAGCGCAAATGCTGCTTTAAATGCACATGTAACTGAATACCAATGCAATGAAAAGTAATTAGAGGTGATGGAGCAAAGGTGTTTGGCTTAATTGAAAAACTTCAAAGTGAAGCAAGCGATATATTATTGGTTATTGAGAGCGGGAGCAAGGATTAAAGGACTCAAGAAATTATACAATGAATAAGACTTAATAACTGTAAAGTAAAGTAGAATGAGTTTTCCTTTTATATAATTAATTTCTTTTCTCTCTCTTTCTCTCTTTCTCTATCTTGAAGTCTCGCTATTTTAATAATACCTTGACTACGTAATTTTGCACGCTTTCAACTGTTCTTGGAATGATTTTTTAATTTTGGGATGCTTACGTAAGAAAAAAACGCCCTTCAACCAGTTTACACAGTCATTTTTTCTTGTGCTTTTACCTTTTTCTCCTGCACCCGTCTGCTTTAGGGTATGCAACAGCTTGTGTTAATCACAGCTGCCTAAAGTACTTAATGAGCCTAAGAATGCCCAAAAAAAAGCCAACAAACAAAAATGAGCTGGCCAAACTAGAAAATACCCTGTTGGCATTTTAGATTTATTTCTTTAATAAAATTAAAATATATAATTAAAAATATTCAAGTAATTATGCTCCTTTATTTGCATCTACATATACAAATGTATTGGTTAATTTATTTAAGAGTAATCAACTTTAATATATGTATATGTACATGTGTATCAATTACCCAAAACTTCTTACATTCATATTCATAAATAATCCATACAGTCAAACGATTCATTTCAACTCTTAAAGACTATCAAGCAGCTACATCGCTTTTCCTGTTAATTTTTTTTCCTTACTCATTTACAGGGTATGCAAAAAAGAGGAACTTCCTTTCACATAAACCAAAATCAATTTGTAATTATGTAAAAGCTGAGAAAAATACGAGTGGAAGGTGTGAACACGAAGCAGATAAATTTGGTAGCATAAGTTAAAAATATGTCAAGTGCGTTAAAATGAAATTTACATTTCGCAATTAACATATGTTGATATCTATACATACATACATATATGGTTATACATATATTTATTATAGTGCATTCATCATGTACAGCAGCAAAAATATGAATTGGCATTTAAATTGTTGTATTAATTCGTAAGGATTTACATGCGAATCGAACGAGCCGACAATTGCCATGGCTCAATGGCATTTGGGACGTGTTGGACCATAAAAATGCCAAAGCATACCATTCGAATTGGTTTTTCTTAAGAGAAGCCATAAAGAGAGCTACAATAAGACATTGAGAAATTATTATTGAATGAATCTCAGGTAGTAATACATATATAACAGTAGATGGTCTGTTGCTCATGACCGTTGCTCAGGGGTAGAGAGTTCTTTCAATAAACTAAAGTGGCGTAAACCACAAAAAAAAAAAAACATCTAGAATGAGGCGTACAAAGTAAATCAGGGATTAATGTAAATAATAAGTGGCTAGAGTTAAACAATTCATAAAAGGCCCTTAAATGTATTAAGTGGTTATCAAGAGTCTCAAGTTAAATTATTGATTTTAATTTGTGCCATAAAATATTGCAATTATTAATTTTACTAAAAAATATAGTTAAACCATGTAAATTATTTAATTTCCTACATTTAAGTGGGTTGATTAGATAAAATTTTAATTGCAATTCATTTTATAAAAAATATATGAAGAAAAATATGGTATAAGTACTTAAATCAATAGAGACAATATTAATAGGCCTGCATAGCTATGAAACCCAGCTCAGAAAGCACTTTGCAAATAAATGAAATTAAATTAATGATATATATATAAATCTCACAAAAGCTTAAAAATCCGCAAAAAAATGAATATTTGTAAATATCTGCAGGTGCATATTATTTAACTGAGGGCTCACAGAGTTTTTCGGTTTGAAAAAATACTGTACGGTGACCCATACAAAAATCCGATTTTAAATAAAATATTCGCATTACATGTGAATACAAATACAGATGCAATTAAAGCAGTCTCTGTGCACTGCGTACTCCCCAGCACTTTGTCGCCTTCGTTGGCGTTCATATTCTCTCTCTCTCTCTATTTTTTCTCTCACTCTCTCGCTCCCTCACTCTATAACACGCGCGCTCTCGCTCTGCTGAACTGTGAGTATTTTTGGGTTATTTTGTATTGCCTACTTTCGGGTTGGCGACTTAATTATACACATTTTCCACTTAATTTTTTCTCTCGCCCAGCATTGTTATATCCTTTACTGAAAGAAGCTCTTTAAAACAGGGTATATTGGTTAAATACCGATGTAGTTTAAACATTTTGTTTTTGAGTAAGATCTTGATAATTATAAATGCACCACTGATAGAATATTGATATCGATATCCATTTAAATTATAATCGATAAATATCAAAAAGTTTTTTCTCACTTTTAACTTTTGCAGGCTTACACAGTTTGCCTGCGAGGTATTTGCTAGTCGTTCACTTATTTGGCTCTTGTATTATTTGACGGCACGTGCTTGAATTTGACGCGAATGGGCTGTTGCTACTGTTTTCTTTATACCCAATTTTTTTTTTTGGTTTTTAACCATTTTATAATTATAGACGTCAGTCAGGCATTTAACTCGTTTGTTGTTGTTGTCAGCCTTTCAATTTGTGTGGATCGCACGTAGAAAAGCCCGCAACAGCACTTATTGCCAGCAGTCTATCTATGTGTGTGTTGGTCCTCTGCAGTGTTGCCAGTTTGGCCTAATTCAGGCTAGTTTTAGCTTTTTTGAAACTGGCCTAGGTCATTGATAATAGATCCATTAAATATGAGCACTAGATGCAATGGCCGTGTCTGTATATCTGTCTCCTTGTCTATCGCAGAGTCTAGCTCTCGATCTATTTGCTTAAGAAGATGAAAAGGAACTATCGTAAATAATTTAAGTTGTCTATATGCAGAAGTATTCATTTGGTATTTGTATTTAGGTAAAACCAATATAGAATGCTAGAAGAAGCAGAGAGTGTTTCCATTGGTCACTTAAAGTTCTACTACGACGACCCTAACTGGCACCGGGCTCAACATTTGAGCACGAATTATTGTTGGAATGCAAGTCGCCCTATATAAGGTGCAGCAGCTGCAGCATTTCTTCAGTCGCGCTAGTAAAGTGAAGTGAAGTGTAAAGTGAAGACTTAGAGGACACCTCTTCTAGGAAATATTTTAAGGAATTATTTAGAGGAAATACCTAGAGAAAATCTGCTGAAGAAATACTTGGTATAGCAATAATAATAAATGCTCGGCAGAAATACTTAGGGGAAATATTTAGAGGACATGCTTAGAGGATATACCTTGGTGTAATACTCAGAAGCAATACTTTGTGAAAATACTTAAATACTCTAAATTATTATTTGATTTCGTTATTTGATTATTATGATGAGCTGAAAAATGTTCACTTCAAATAATTTGTTAAATATATTTCTCTACTTTTCATATACTTTCTTCCATTTTTTATATAGCCTGCTATTCTAGGTTTATTTGTCTCCCACATTTTAGCCTTTTTTACTGCTATCTACATAACAACTTATTGCTGAACTAAAAGGCTGGCAACACTGGTCTGTTCTGTGTGTGTGTGTGTGTTTGTTGCTTTTGCTTTTGTTGATATTTTGTTGCTGGACCTGCGAAATAATTGCTTCATACATAATTATCGCTGGATGCGAGCGACGCATTGCTCATTACAATCGTTGTTGTT